>CM041004.1:8070713-8100871 GCA_022985145.1 Pangasius djambal
GTCCAACCAGTGTGAATCATCTTTGGGCAATCCTCCAGGAGGCTTGGAGTAATATATCAAGTCAATGTTTGAATAAACTGACTGCTCGGATGCCTAGTGTTGTCCCTTATTATCAATGCAAAATGGTCACTAACTAAAGAGGATTTATGCTGATATTGCCCAAAAACCCTATTTTGTTCAGGCATTTCCAATCTTTTGGAGGGCAGTGTATATATATATATATATATATATATATATATATATATGGTCTTTTGATGCTGTTTTTAATTCTTTTAATTTACTGTTTAATCAAGATATCATGCATTGTTTAGAAAATACCACATATTAAACACTTTTCAGTATAAAATCTAACGTAAATCCAACAACATTTTTGGGAAATTTCTCCACAATATTCTCTCATTAGGGAGATGAATGAACAAATTCACCTGAATGCAGGACATCTAGAAACCACGACGTGACTGTGGAGCTGATGGCGAACAGAAACAGTGAAGTAAACATTTTTGCTGAGTTCTGATATTTTATTATTATTATTAAAGTTTAAGAGAAGATGTTAAAATAGCAATTTATCCAACAATCTGACAAATAATGTGGCCAAAACTGTCATTTCTACCTGTAGCGTCTTAAACAACAAGTACATATTATTACGCTATAGAGGATTTTACATTTTATACAAACAATTGTAATAAATTACACGCCTTCGTATGTTTAAATATGTTTTGTTTTAAGCAGGGCCGAGATGAGTCAGTGTGATGTCATATTTATTGAAAATGTCAGATTTGTTTTTTTTGTAACAAGCTAAATAAAGTTACTTACTAAAGTCATTTATATCAATTATTATATTATATTTATATATTTAGATGCTAAATCTGCTGCTCAGGACAATTACAGAGTTTTGAGCCTTTATTTTTTTGGGGGAAAAAAAGCCTTTTCAAGCATTTTACCAATTTTTATACATTTTATTATTATTATTTTTTTTTTTTTTACAATTTTCAGATTTGCTAAGGTTTTCTTTAGTTATAAATGTCACTGTGTCATAAACTGTCATTCGAGAAGCTGCATTAATTTAAAAAAAAAAAAAAAAAAACTCAGAAAGGGAATGAAATGTCGTCATCATGCATCCATTCAACATCAACATTCATTTCTTCCACAAATGTTTTCCGTGCTTTTCCAGGATTTTTAAATTCCACACTATTCCAGACATTCCAAGAAGGCTGAGTAAAGACACTGACATGTTGAAAGCTTAGGAACCGGACGATAATTGAATGAAATGTAACTCGTAATTTAACGAATATCTAATTTTATGAGGTAGACTTTACTTAAAAATGACATACATTTTTATTTTGCTATTAATATTACACTGTAGTGAAAACGAAACGATTAAACGACGTGTTTAATGGTTTGTTAACGAGACTGGGAGTGATGGATGATGACTCATAGGGTGTTTTCACATGTTGCCACAGGAGGGTAGCAATGCATTTATTATTCATCATTTATTTTACATCAACAGATAGTCAGAGTCTCATGTGACAGCATGAGCGTTTAGATTATTTAGATAAAAAAAAAAAAAATCCATAATCACCAACTTGCATAATAAACATCAATAATTACAATTCTGTCGCGTTTCAGTTTACAGCACGTTTCCTCGCAGTAGCTCATTCATTTTATAAAACATTTACAACACATATGCCGTGTTAGTGTTTATTAATATATTTAAGTTTAAATATATAGTTTCTATAAGCATCTATGCAGATGATTGCAAAATAATTTTAGGGTGTAACTATTTTTTTTAAAGGGAGGATTTCAAGAAGTTGTGCGTTCTGTCCAAAATATCCAAAAGGAGAAACATCTTTATTTCTCAGTGAAACTGGACACATGAGAAAAACATCACCTGGACTTTTCCCAATCCTCAGCCTCGTGTTTTTGCCATGTTGTGCGGCGCTGCTTTGCATTTCTGCTCACCACGGCTGTAAAGAGTGATTATCTGAGCCTTCCTGTCAGCACAAACCCAGTCTGATCCTTCTCCTCTGATCTCTCTCACCAACAAGGCGTTTCTTCTGTCTAAACTGTCTAAATTTGTGTAAACTCCCAACTCTGTTGCGTGTGGAAATCGTAAGCAGTTTCTGAAATACTCAAACCAACCCGTCTCGCACCTACTGCCTTTATATCTGAAATATACATAATTATAATAACCATATATATATATATATATATATATATATATATATATATATATATATATATACATATATTTATTTTTAAATGTTCACTTGGTATCCTTTTGTCACCTTTTTTTAGTCTTTCGCCCAAGTGAAGCGGCGATGTCCTGTCTTTTAGAGATTCCACCGAGACTGCCCGAGTGGCCATAGGGGAGTTCGTGAAAAGGCAGCTGAACATTCGCCTGCTCCTCTACGCTTTCAGCTGAGGCAGCATTATCCGTCTCTAAATACATGTTATATAAGATACAGCAAGTCTTCACGGCCCGACCGGTTTGGCCTACAGAATTCAACTGCAAGCACCTCAGCCGCTGAAACCTGCACCTCAGACTATTCAGGGATCCTCGGACCACCCGAAGAGCCGCCTGCACTCTTAAATTGTAACGCAGCTTCTTCTCTCCTAGCATCCCGTAGTCTGGAAACGGCGTAAGAAGATGTTCGGACAGCGGAAAGGTGCCGTCTCCTATTACATGCTTGCCATGTAGCAGGTTCAGCGGATCCTCCTGCAACGCTTTTCCAATTTCGGTTTCTAGAAGGACTCTCGAGCTATGCCAGTTTCCGGGGTGCTCTGCATTTACAAAAGTGAAGCAACCCTGATGGTTGCAGAAAGCCATGAGAGTTACAGAGTACGCATTTTCTACAGAGTCTCGATACACCTCTGGATCAGGCACGTCAGCAGGCCTGTCGATGGGAACCGAGCAGGAACCCAGCACGCAAATGGTACCAGGAAGCCCAACGTCAGTTAAGAACCCGGCCACAGAAGCTTCGGCTTCTTTCCACTTGGGCCAGCGGATCTGATCGGCAAAGTTTTCTGTAATCAAGGTGCAGAAATCAATCAGCTGGAGGCGAATGAGAGACTCGCTGGTGTGAAAACGGGCTGCGATGTTGCCGTGAGGCTCCAGAGTGGAAAGAGTCCAGAGACTGGCAAGCACCGCGTGCGCGACAGTCCATCCTTCAAGCTTACACGTCGGCCATTCGCAAGCTGACAGCAAGTTTACCAACTCCTGCAATCATCACACAGCGAAGGAGGGAAAAAACAGATCAGACTCAATTATAAAATGAAGGGTGGACAAAGGTTAAAGTTATCAGCCAGCCTACTGGGCAAGTGAAAGATTCAATGTGCTGCTTAGTCCCATGTTTCAGTTGCCCAGGACCTGATTGTCTAATTGGGAGCTTGGGCCAATACTTCAGCTAGTTAAGTGCATTAACACAGACCAAGCCAAACAAACAAGTATATGATCATCACGTTTGCGCCTTTGACAAAAAGTTAGCAATTCATTGGGCAATATTTTGGCTATGACCTGTTGTTTTGTCCTTAGATTCAAATATTATTCTCTCGTATAATTTTACTGTTTTTCTGTGAGGCGACTGTGTGTTTGCTAGCAGGAGAGTTGTATGACAGTTTATATGTATATATATATATATATATATATGTTGTTGTGGATCTCATTTATCAATCTTTTAATAAAGCAGTGTGTAAATTTATACCCAGTCAGGAGCGCGAGGAGTTCTTAATAATTCACAGGATTTTCATGAATAACAATTTTCTTGTGTAAACACTCGTACGAACGAATTCCGAATAAATCCGTTCGTATCCGGCTTGAGAAATTACCTCAAGAAAGTGTACTGTGACATATCACGGTACTGATATTTATATTTTCATATCGCTCAGCCCTCGAAGGAACATAACATCCATAATAATAATAATAATAATAATAATAATAATAATAATAAGGCACTTCATAGATTTCTGACGAAGGCATGTTTGTGATTTGATGTGAGGGATTCAAATGGAAAAGGTTGGCTGAATTAGAGGAGCAGCGCAGAGGAAACCTACTTCAGCCTGGGGTTGTGTGAGCAGAAAGCATTTCTGGAAATCCAGGACAGAGAGGCTGGGAACTGAAGCACTGAAGTAGTTCTTTCTGCCTTCATCACCATCATCATCATCATCACCATCATCATCATCATCATCATCATCATCAACATCATCACCATCATCACCATCATCATCATCATCATCATCACCATCACCATCAGCAGCAGCAGCAGCAGCTCTGTGCAGATGGAATAAACAGAAAAGCAGACAGCAGGGGTAAAGCCAGTGAGAACATCCTGGAGGTTTAAATGGAAATGCAAGGCTTTGTGTAAGAAGCATGCTAGTTAGCTAGCCACATAGCGTTTAAATCACCCGGTCTTCCTCACAGGGTCACTCACAGCTGAGTATTTCTGTAAAAACAGCATAACTCACCTCACTCCTCGTGCTTGGAGAGGTGTTTTAAAAAGTGCGTATTCTTCAGCATCTAACTCATCTGCTAATAGAAAAGCTATACACCTCCCCAGCGCCATCATACTTCTGTGTGGTGACATCAGGGTTGCCAGGTAGCGCAAAGCAAATCCCCCCCAAACCAGCTGAAGTCCAGAGGGTACGGAAGCCCAAAGAGGCCATGCGTTATTATTTTATTCTTTCATGTTTTCTCGTGATGTCGCCACAACAAAAAGCTGTTTTCTCACGAAGTGATTTTTATCGGAAGGAAATGTCACGCCTTGTGAATGGGTCTGGTGTTGCAGGCAGGTCATCGCCCTCGTCTTCGCCGTCAACATCTGCATCGTCATCGTCATCACCATCGTCATCGCCATCACCATCGTCATCGCCATCGCCATCATAAATTTAGTAATTGCGATAAAGTTGTAGACCCGACAGCCTCCTTCTCAGGTGTCTGACGCTAAAGTGGACGCAGTCAGTCACTGACAGACATAGAGCTGTTTCAAACTGAGTGAGTCCCGGATCAAAGTATAAATGAATTTGTTCATCCATGAACAAATCTGATGTTTTTATTGTTCTTTTGCTGCCTCCAGAACAATAAAAACATGTTGTTATGTCGAGTACACAGAAAAAGTAAGTCAAGATCACGAGAAAACAACTTTCGTTATGTGGAGATCACGAGAAAATTAAGTCATGATCAAGCGAAAACAAGAAAGAAAAAAATAATAATAAAGCATGGCCTCTTAGGGCTTCCGTAAGACAGACCATGACTTATTTATATTTTTCTGTGACTTATTTTTCTTGTGATCTCGAGATAAGAAAAGTTGTTGCAAACATGTTTCACCCTCCCTCACTCTCTGCACTGGAGCCCCACAGGGTTGTGTTCTGGGCCACCTGCTGTACTCAGTGTACACACATGACTGCGTAGCCACTTCCATTGTTAAGTTTGCTGACGACACTGTTGTGGTGGACCTGATCTCCGACGACAACGAGAAGGCCTACCTGGAGGAGATAACAAGTCTGGAGCATTGGTGCCAGGAGGACAATCTCCTCCTGGACGTCGGCAAGACCAACGAGCTGATTGTGGACTTCAGCACGAAGCAGGAGAGGAGCTAGCAAACCCCTCATGATCAATGGGACCCCAGTGGAGAGAGTGGATAGTTTCTGGTACCTTGGTGTTCACGTCACGCAGGACCTGTCATGGTCTCGCCATGTTAATACCCGGCAGCATCTATACCACCTTAGACGCTTGAGAGACTTTCGACTGCCCTCTAAGGTGCTAAGGAACGTTTACACCTGCACCATCGAGAGCATCCTGAAGCATCACAGCCTTGTTTTGGGAACAGCACCCAGGAGGCTCTACAGAGGGTGGTGCGATCATCTGAGCCTACCGTTCGTGAGCTCCCTGACCTACACCCTATCTACAGCAAGCGGTGATCGTGATCTATTATAGCTGCTATTATAAAATGAATCAACACCTTCTGATCGATCCGAATCGAGAATTCAACAGCGCTGTGATAAGAAGACTAATAATCGTGAGGTTCCATAGATGCTTAATCTATCACAGCTGATGCACCATCATAAATAAAGCGAGAAAAGCGAGAATAAGAACAGTGATAAAATTAATAGTTAATGATGATTATTAGACTATGGGGCATTGGCATCGTATTTTCCCACTCGGTACTTATTACACATTGCATGTAAAGTCTTTTTTTTTTTGTAAGGGACTTGAAATCAGTAGCTTAAGTCACTGATTGGACATTAAGTTGGCGTCTCATCAACAGGAGGCATCAGTGCAGCATTAACAGTCCTGTAATCCAGTGCATTGATAGCGTTAATAAGCATGAAATAAAATCAAGATATAAAAAAAATTACTAATCAATTCCGTGCCACTACAGAATCAAGTATTCTATAATGAACTGAGGCAAGCATCAGATACAGAGATAACAAACGCAGTACACAGAGAGAGGAGGAGAAGGTGAGGTGGGGGTGGAGAGAGAGAGAGAGAGAGAGAGAGAGAGAGAGAGAGTGAAAAACCCTGCTCAGTAACCTTTGTCACTCTCTCTTCAATCCTATTGACCCTTGTGCAGACAGGAATATCGAATGATGAGAGCCCTGATGATGAGCTCTGCCTTCTTCAAACTGAAGAGGAGCTCTCACCCTTGTCCTCTAATCAAAGTTAAATATGCAGGAAGTAATTACACGGGTCATAACCCCTCTTCTTAATTTATTTTTCCTGACATGATTAGAAAACTGTGGCATTTTTATCAGGGTGAAAAACATGTGAAAGGAAAATCACTAACAGTTATCACATATTTACTTGAGCTAAACCCTTTAAACTCCTGGCTTATCACTTAGTTACTGTCTTAAAGCATATTACAACAGTCATAACTACTGAGCTGTGCTGAAACTAATAGAACTGATATAAATGTAGGTATGTGAGGAGTGTAAGCCTGGACCCACCCAATGTAAGGCTTTAAAATGACATAATAATACTTAATAATTACTAATATATTAAAGAAAACATCAGCCTATAGCAGAGAGTTAACTTAATAAACTAAATCTGCATGTTTATTGGCGTCGTTCTTTCGAGAGTGTAAGACATCCAGCTTCCAGCAGAAGAGAATATGGGACTATTTCATGAGTAGTTTATTAACGTTAATTAACATTAACCATGTGGCAGCCTGGGTTTTCTACTGTATATAGATTTTCCTGAACTGAAATGTGTTTATCTTTCGCATATATATATATATATATATATATATATATATATATATATATATATATATATATATATATAATGTACACACACACACACACACACTCTGGTTTTCCCTCAAAAGTGAAAAAGGAGAAAACAGCATTTAAAGAGTCCATTCCACCTCCACTGAAAGACCTGAAACATATCCAAACTGTGATGAAAGCATGACATTTAGTGCATTGGAAAAGCACACTTAGCTAGCATGTTAGCAATTAAAACAACTTTAAGCAGACTGACTGTTTTATATAGTTGTGTTTGTTAAACTGGCTCCTTATCGGGGATGAGCTGTTTGTACTCAAGTACAAATGAATAATATTAAGGATACTGTGTCAAAACACAGTCAATTAAAAGTAGACGTTTGGACCGAAAAATCTATATGAGTGAAAGTCAAAAAGCTTCTATTGTACATTTAAACACAAGTATTCAAGAGTAAAAAGTAAATATTTCTGATGAAAAGAGCTGACAAGTTCTTCATGCCTGATCCTGCATGACTAGCTAGTTTGCTAAGCAATCAGTGATAAGGAAACTATGCTAACTCAGACAAATCTGTAATTTGGCTTGTTGGTTAGCTAATGATTAATAACCCTTTGAGAAAGAATGCTAGGGCACGTTAGAGACGGAAATGAAACTCAACTAGCCAGCTAATTTAAAAAGCTAATTTACAAAACAAAACTAGCTAGCTCATTTAATATGCTAATGTGCAAACTGTAACTAGCTAACTGATTTAAAAAGCTAATTTACAAAACAAAACTAGCTAGCTCATTTAATATGCTAATGTGCAAACTGTAACTAGCTAGCTAATTTCCCATTCTAATTCTAATGTCTAAAATTAACTAGCTAGTGTACCAAATGTAAAGTTAACATACTTTAGTAACATACTTCTTTAGTATGTTAACTTAAAAAAAAAAAAAGGTGGGAGGGAATAGAGATTTGTATTTTTGGCATATTTTTGGTCAAATTGAAAATGTGAAAAGTGAAAAGCATGGTTTTTTTTCTGTCTCTTGGAAATGTATTTCTTAAAGAGTACACATTCAAGTTCAATAATACTTGAGCATTATTGTACAACACAGTACAGTAACAAAGTACAGTTATTCAAGTATTTTCCCGTGCTGCTCCTTAATTGATCACTGCAGGCTGAAAGCGTAGGTAGGGTTATAACGTTAAAAAAATAAATAAATAAACTTTTCTGCATCTTTTGATTAAATTAACCACCGCACAGATAAAAACAAAACACTGTTGTGGATGCTGTTTTCATGTACATTCAGCTTCTTCATTACCACCATGTGGACTTACGGGCATCTGTTTCCTTTATTTCTTTTTTTCTTGATTATTCTTTGATATTACTACAGTTTCATTGTTTTTTACAGGCATTTTGTATAAGATATATTGGAGGAGCAGACTGATGTACAGTTTAAATATATGCAAGTAAAGTACAGGGCCTAGTTTCTCAAAAACATCACGGCACAAAGACGATCGTTAAATGGTAGAGCGAGCGTCACACTGAACACTCTCTCTCTCTCTCTGTCTCTTCCTGAGAAAAGATTTTAACTCTGTGATGCTTTTGGGAAACCTATTTTAAAAAAGAATAAACTGCAGTGCTTCTGTTAGTTTTCTCCACTGAAGAATTAGTTAATTGCTGCCAAAAGACCATTACATCACTTACATTTATTTATATAAAGGTTTCTCAGTAACACGACAAGCTGCCTTCCTTCTGTCAAGAAAGAGGCTGATGAGGGAACGACTGTTTAAATGTATTAACGAAATTTGCTAACAAAAGTGAAAACAGGAACTAAATTCATTTTACAGCATTTAAATGTTGCTATAAATGGATTAAAAATGTATTCTGTCCCATTCAATAATGTAGAAGGAATAAGACACTTCAGGACATGCTGTTATTGGAAAACAATAAATGTCAACGTGATTGTTTTTATTCTTTATTTATTAAAGAGCAGATTGGAGTGTAAGCTGTTTTGGCATCAGGAGATTCCGCTATTCATAGTAAATACACTTCAGATTTTATTGGCACCCATTTCCTCTATGGACCCCTATCTATTTCCCCCTCGTTGAGGCTTTGAGGATGTCTCTTCCAGATGATGTATCCAAAGAAAAGGCAGGAAGGGGTGCCGAAAAGGGTCAGATGTTCCTGCCCTTATGCCATGCCCCCTTGCAGAGATGCTTTCATTGAAGTCATCTACCAAAGGTTTCCGGGATTGTCTACCATTCAGCATCTGAGATGTCACTGCCAGCTGACCTGTCATAAGATCTTGAGGATTCGGTGGTGTGTGTGTGTGTTGATAAATGGGGGTTGGGGGTAGGGGGCAGAGGGTGATTAGGAGACTGTGGAGAGCACAGCCAGTGCTAAGCCACTGTATAACTGCCATAATGAAGGGATTGTAAAATCTCTCTTAATATTATAAACCCATGATTTCGAGACTTTGACCTCTGGCAGGTAATAATACCCTCCTTTCATACAGCTGAATGTCTCCGTAGAATCACTTCTAATCATGACCTCCTGGCCTGCGTGTTTGCCCTTCCTGTGACAAAGCACCGTATTCAGCACTCAGAGCTTTCAGCATTAGCTGAGCAATCCCGAGTCAGTTAACTAACAAAAGGTTTGCATAACCAGCAAAGCTGCAGTTCTAAAACATTCTTAATTTTGGCTTAATAGGAATGGCTCACGTGTATAACTGCTAGTGATTGCCAGCGAGATGGAGATCCAGGATTACTGAAGAGGAAAGCCATACTGTACATAACGTGCCAAAGGAATGAATGAAATTGAAGAGAAAAGATTTATGGAATGTGTGTCGGATTAGAGCCACCATTCAGTTTGACTGATGTGCTGCATGTAATGCGATATGTTTAAAATGCTACAGGATATTCAGCAGTTTTAAGGCATTCAGTAAATAGAGGCTATATACTAAAATAACTGGACTTTCATGTAATATTCCCTGGTGCCAAACACTACCATTCCTGAAGCTTGAACTTTTTGTAAACTCCTGATTATCCATATTAAGCTGCACCATTCTTTACACAGAAAACAGAGCAACCAGACCAGTTACAGCTAAAGCCAGTTTGATATGACCTGTGCACTGAGAATTTGTGCTTTTGGGCCCTGTAACATTCTTGTAAACACCTCAGAACAGCCTACAAATAAAAAAACTGAAATAAGTAAAAAATAAATAAATAAATAAAAATCTTGATTCTATCTTCTCTCAGAAATGATTATGCATCAATGCACAGATCTCCATAATTTGGATTTTTAAACAACAGTTAAAATACAATTTGCACGGACCATCATGACATCACTTTCACGTGAACTCGGACACTCGGCTGATTGAAAGACGAGTTATAGCTCCATAATCATGTAACTTGTCCCCATAATGATTGATGAGGAGGTGAAAGGGCGTGGGGGGCGTGGCTATAAAAGGACTGACAAGAGACCAATCGAATTACAAAAACAAACACTCTGGACAGGAAGTCAGGTTTCCGAACTGGGTTTTTTCAGCTACGTAATAAACACTTGTTCTGAGACAGTGGCTTTAAACTATTACTTATTATCATTTCTACAAAACTTTCCACATTACTTGTAAAAGTAAGAAATGAAAAATATTGACTGTCGCACCTTGAAGTCATTTTTAACAATAAATAAATAAATAAATAAATAAAATGTAATTTTGGCCACAAGTCTAGATCAGCAGGGCCGTGAAGGTAGCACGTGCGCTGTGTGTACATGAGAAAGTAGCTAAACTTGTTGCACACAATGGAGCCAATGTACAGCGTTTTACTTTACGCTTTAAAGGAATCCTCCTGATAAAGTATCCTCTTATACTCTCCCAAGCATTTCATCTTTAAATGTTCACCAGATATAATCTGTAACACTGGCACTAAAGCATGCAGCTGTCGAACACTGAATAACTGAAAAATAAGAACTAGTCCATGTGACTTGTGTGACACTTTATCATGAATTGTATTTTTCCGCCCTCCATGAGTTAGGCTTCAGCTGGTTTGATCTCGCATTGTGTTCTTGACAATGAGACAAGGATTTGTGTTTGAATTATTACTTTATTATTTGACATTTTTTAAAAATCAGTAGATTGTGAAAAGCCAGGGTATGTATTTAATAAAAAACATTTGCACACACACACACACACACACACACACACACACACGAACGTGCGTGCACACACACACACACACACACACACACACACACACACACACACCGGATGCTTTGCTTACAGGCCTGCCTTTATATGAGCCCTGAGTACCAGCTGAGTTCAAGACATTTCGTAATTCTCTCAAGTTCTGAAGGTCCAGAGTCACTGCTCTAATCCTAACCCGGGCTCTGAAGGATAATCTCCCATTTCCCCTCGTCCTCTCTGTAGGGGTCGATTTAGGCGACGTACCGGTTCTTCAGTCACGTGGAAATGAAGTTAGTCAGCAATAGTGACTTTCATCCATGATTAGGAAACCCAGACTGATTACGAAATCAAGACACAAGGCTTATTAGGAATGAAATCCGCCATTCTCGGTACATCACACGTTTAACGCGTATATGAAAGATTATTTTCCGCCTATGGCACCCGCTCAGGGCCTCTAAGCAATCATATGATTGAACAAATCAGGTGCAATGCGCTTAAAGGCCAGTGTGATAAGTAATGGCACAGCCCCATGAGACCAAAAAGCCAATGGATATGTCGCTGCACATTGTTTTGGCCAAGTAACTTTATCCTACATTTAGATTAGCTGCTAATGATGGGGAGAAAATGTTCCTATGAAAGCCAAGTAACCTGAAAACAACAGAGCGTGGCTTTTCAACTACGTAAATCTTTAGCAAATCATATCAAACACGCAAAGCCTTCTGAATCATTATTTAGGTCGCCGCTGCAGTAATTAGCCTCTCACGAGTAGAATATTTACATTTGGAAAATCACAAATGATCATGTACAACACGCGCTGCTAACACGGCACAGTTAACTCATCCAGTCTCATACACACATTATATATCTCTTCTGTTCTTGATCAGAAAACCAGTCAGATGCTACATCATGACCTTATAGTAACTCAAAAACACATTAGTAGCAAAAAGGGTAGAGATGGTTGCTTCGTATACAAAAAAAAAAAACAAAAAAAAAAGAAAGAAGAAAAGGCTCGGCCAAAGCATCACGTGACCTGCATAGTTCTTTAGTGCATTCTCCTTTCATTTCAGCCATTGCTTTTACCTCTTCACTCCACGCATGCACCATGTATTTATTAATGGATCACTAATGGACATCAAGTGCTTGCCACAGTGCTACTGCTGCTATGTTATATGTACAAGTCCCGCTACCCGAAAGAAATAAATAATAAAAGCTTTTAGCAAGCATGAAGATGTTCTCTTAGTTGCAGCGGGATGACGGTATAACCAGTCTCACCCAGAGCTCGTGTCAGTGCAAGGCGAAAGTCACAAATCTCTACGTGGCAGTCCATCCTGTCCTAAACATACGGCATTCATTCACATGATCACCAAAGCAGTGGGGGGAAAAAACAGCACAAATCATTTGTCAAATATATTCACAAGAAGTGATTCACAAGAAGTTACTTTAACGATTCTCATAAAGTCTGTGGATATTTTACAATCCATCCCACATCTACCAGGCACGTTCCTTCCCATCGTCCTCCTCTTCCTCCTCTCCCTCCTCTCCTTCAGCTGTACTTGTCTTGGATGTTCATCAGACTGTGGTTGGACTTGGCTCTTTTGGCTGTACAAGAAATAATCAGATGTCATGTTTTTGCGAAGTACATTAAGTACATTAGGTTATGGGCTTTGGTCTAACGCTAATACTAACACTAACACTAAGACTTTGTTCAACTTCAGGTAAGGTGTCATAACTGCTATACAGGCTGTCTTTGTGTTTTTTTTTTTTTTTCTTTTTATATGGCTTTCCTCTTTAGGAATGGCCAAAGCAAGACCAAATTGTAAGAATAACTCCGTATATCATTTGTAAGAAATTAAACCTGCCCAAAATGTTCATAAATACAATACAATACAATACATCTCACGCCATTAATAGAGGAATTTAAGAACAGGAGGTCGGGGGCTGACAGATCACGAGATCACAACCGGAAAAAGAAAAAACAACTCTACTTTCACAAAAACAAACGTTATCATTTGATATGTAGCTATGTTTAAACTTAACATGCTTCACGATGACATTACGCACGTCGATGCAGCGCAGTGGTTCCGAATCCCATCGCCCGCTGCACTACACGCATCGCCCGAGGCTCAATCTGGCTGAAGATAGAACGGTTTTAACTAGCCGGATTAAGTAACGTAGACGAATGACAGGTGATCTTTTCTGAATCGGGAACACGCGGAGAAAATAAAGATGCTAGCCCGATTGAAATAATAATCTTTACTTGCCATGCGAGGACAGAACACCAAAACTCATAGCTGAAACTACGACTCGTTGACTTTTTATCACAAACATGTTGTGCTACATTGCAACCTTTGTTAGATAATGATCATAACTAGTTGGTTTCCTGAAGTCTGTATTAACTAGCTAACTGACTCACCATACTTTATTTGTATTATGTATTAGAAGAAGAAGAAGCCTTTTTTTTGTCACATATACGTCACAGCACAGTGAAATACATCCCAGCTTGTAAGGAAGCTGCGGTCAAAGTGCAGGGTCAGCCATGATATGGTTAAGGGCCTCGCTCAGGGGCCCAACAGTGGCAGCTTGGCGGTGCTGGGGCTTGAACCCCGACCTTCTGATCAGTAACCCACAGCCTTAACCATATTTTAGTCTAATTTCAGGACAACCATTTTGTCCATCCCTGGTAGGTCCATAATACTGTCTTCCTGAGATAAGGTTGTCTCTGTCGAAGTTCACCCATTACTATTTTTGACGATTTTACCCCCATATTATTCCTAATTTCATTGTCCCACTAGTTCGTTATCCCCTACTGCATGACAGCTTCCTCCCTGAGATGCTGAAGGCTAACATGAACTTCCCCCTTTTCCATATAGATGAGCTCAGACACCTACAGGCTAGTCTGATTGACAGGTGAGAGAGGAAATTACCCAATTACCAAACGGCTTTGGTATCAGGCAAATGCTTTTCTGTCCCATCACACAAGAGCCTTTATCTATCACTACTTTCTCTCTTCTTTTTGTTTCTATTTGTTGCCCTGATGGACAGTGAATAATCTCCTGCTGTTTTGAAACACACACCTCTCACCGCTCCCACAGGCAATACCAACTCTAGCTAAGAGAGACACTTACGGTGCATGAGCTTGCGTTTCTTTTGTTCCGAGTGCAGGAAGTTGCTCAAGTAGAAGATGATTGGGAGGAAGAGCATGAAGCTGGACACGGCGATGACCGGCACGCTGTCCTCGCGCTTTAACGAACAGTTGTTCTTGCTCCACAAATGCCGCGTCATGTTCATCTAGGAAAGCGTGGAGCAAAGCGAACAGTTCAAATGCTTCTTGCTGCTGTAGAGTTTCCTGTGTAATCTTTAGGAGGAAATATTTTTAGAGCTAAAACGGAAAACAGTAAGGCAGTAAATGTAAATTGTAGGCCCCTGTGCAGCATTTTAGCGTTTTCCCTGCTACTCAGCGGGTGTGTTATAGCAGGAAAACATTCAAATGTGCAGGATAGTGCCTTATGGGTATGCAAATGTATAATAAATGTATAATAATGCCTTGTGTGTATTTAAAATGTGCACTTTAGATCACTGCTCACCGCGTCCTCCACATCAATACACAGAGACTTGTTATTTGACATTTTACTGTACAGATCATTGAGTGTTTTATACGGGGTCCTGCACTCTACACACAGCTCAGACTGGTTCCCCTGTGGAATACACACACACACACACACACACACACACACACACACACACACACACACACACACCAAGCAAACTTTAGTCACTGTCTTATAAACCACAGCATTAACATCTCTCCATGTTCTTACGGATAACAGAAACCGACGTTACCTGCTGGTATTTCTCAAAGCAGGTCAGCGACTGATTGTGTCGAAAGAAGAAGTAAAGTGTGGTATTCGACACGCCCTTCTGATCTTTAGTCAGACAATCTGAGGAAGACAAAAACAAAATGATGTTATAGTATAACCCACCGAACAAAATACATCCCTTTTACAATTTGCCTACAACAATCTGCATTGCCAAAAACCAGGGCCTACACAGATCCAGTACCAGGTTTAATACGTGCATCAGTGTGGCAAATCACCAGAATCACCACTGCTTGTGTTGGGTAAGGTGATCTTGGACAAACAAAACTTTATAATTAAATGCAGACACGACTACACGACTACACTACTCACTGTGACATCCAGACGAGTGCCAGATGTTTTCTATGCCGCTGTAAAGGTTGCTCAGCAGCATCAGCCTATCTGAGCTCAGCAGGATATCTTGACAGCTCACGTTCCCAGGCCCCGTCTGTGTGAAGAAAAGTTCTTTCTCAAAAAAAAAAAGCAATTTATTTTTGTTTCATGGCTCTATTCAATAATCAGACACATCTTCTTAAGAGTAATACAGATGAATTAACTCATCTTTTCTCATTTTTGATACAATATAGAGATCAGAGGTCTAAGCCCTGGTCTGTTCTGATCCGATACTGAAAATCATCACAGTCAAGTTGACTCTGAATTTCTGTTGCTATGGCAGCGTGGTGTAAGACGAGTTGTGTTCACAGGCATGATCTGGGTCATGTCGCATTTACGGCATTGCAAATCCAAATCTCAAAGCAATCCATTGTAACAAGCCAATTTTGGCCTTGGGATTGGCATGTTACTACTGAATAATCGTCTACCTTATAATACACTATATGGCCAAAAGTATGTGAACACCTGATCAATCACACCTATACTGATCAGCCATAACATTAAAACCACCTGCCTAATATCGTGTAGGTCCCCCTTGTGCCTCCGAAATAGCTCTGAACCGTCGAGACATGGACTCCACAAGACCTCTGAAGGTGCGCTGTGGTATCTGGCACCAAGACTTTAGCAGCAGATCCTTTAAGTCCTGTAAGTTGCGAGGTGGGGACTCCGTGGATCAGACCTGTTTGTCCAGCACATCCCACAGATGCTCAATCGGACTGAGATCTGGGGAATTTGGAGGCCAAGGCAACACCTTGAACTCTTTGTCATGTTCCTCAAACCGTTCCTGAACAGTTGTTGCAGTGTGGCAGGGCGCATTATCCTGCTGAAAGAGGCCACTGCCATTAGGGAATACCGTTACCGTGAAGGGGTGTACTTGGTCTGCAACAGCGTTTAGGTAGGTGATACGTGTCAAAATAACATCCACATGAAGGCCAGGACCCAAAGTTTCCCAGCAGAACATTGCCCAGAGCATCACACTGCCTCTGCCAGCTTGCGGAGTGTATCTTGGTTCCATCTCTTCCCCAGGTAAGCAACGTACACGCGCCCGGCCATGCACATGATGTAAAAGAAATCATGATTCAGCAGACGAGGCCACCTTCCTCTATTGCTCCATGGCCCAGTTCTGATGCTCATGAGCCCATTGTAGGAGCTTTCGGTGGTGGACATGGGGTCAGCATGGGCGCTCTGACTGATCTGCAGCTACGCAGCCGCATACGCAGCAAGCTGCGCTGCACTGTGTGTTCTGACACCTTTCTATCATAGCCAGCATTCACTTTTTCAGCAATTTGTGCTACAGTAGCTCTTCTGTCCCATGCGCATCAGTGAGCCTTGGGCACTCATGACCCTCCCTGGACCATTTTTGGTAGGCACTAACCACTGCAAACCGGGAACACCCCACAAGACCTGCCGTTTTGGAGATGCTCTGACCCAGGCGTCTAGCCATCGCCATTTGGCAATTGTGAAAGTCGCTCAGATTCTTACGCTTGCCCATTTCTCCTGCTTCCAACAAATCAACTTCGAGAACTGACTGTTCACTTGCTGTCTAATATATCCCACTCTTTGACAGGTGCCACTGTAACAAGATCATCAATGTTATTCACTTTTGTCAGTGGTTTTAATCTTGTGGCTGATCGGTGTATATGTGCTTGCTGAACATCCCATTTCAGATTTATCCCCCCTTTACTGTTATAAGAGCTCCACTCTTCTGGGAAGGCTTTCCACTAGATTTTGGAGTGTGGCTGTGGGGATTTGTGTTCAATTCAGCTACAAGAGCATTCTGTCTATATTGAGTTTTTGAGCATTTTTTTCTCCGTGTCCACATGGGTTTCCTTTGGGTTCTCAAAGCATGCTGGTATGTGAGCGTATGAATGTTTGTGTGCCCTGATGGACTGGTGACCATTTCAGGGTGTGTGTTGCTGCCTCACACCCAGTTTTCCTGGGACAGGCACCTGATTCATCACGATCCTGACCTGGATAAAGCGCTTATGAATGAATGATGAATGAAATAATATGTAATGAATCTGTCTTGCTAAAACCAAGCACAACAATACTCTATGACATTTCTTTAAAAAAAAAAAAAAAAGCATAAGAAGAGGGATTCTGTCACAGCAGTGTAAAGTGATGTGTGTAGAGATGATGCCTTGGGAATGATCAGTAAAATGTTGTCCAGGGTCTGATATGTCTGGTGGGAATGAGGATGAAACTGAAAGAGCTTCTGATTGGTGAAATGCCCAGTGAGTGATGCTGTGATGCACATCACGAGTTTGCAGTGCACGTGACCAGGCTGGGAACTTCTGCAAAAAAAAAAGGCTGGATCCCAAATAGCTCTGGATTGTACACTTCACTGAGACTGTGCAAGCATTCACTGTGCAACAGAGGCTTTATAGTGCACTTATACAAGCAGTTAGTCTTTAGCGACTGAGAAATATACTTACCTCGTTTAAGATGTTTGTGTAGATTTCCTGGAAGCTGTTATACCCGCTGTAGCAGTTCTGACACACTTTGACGGGACGTGCGTTGGACACCAGACAGCTCGCTAAGCTTGCATATCTCTGACCGAAATCATGCAGCAATGCCAGGCACTGATCAGTAACTTCCAGCTCCTCCGGAAAGGAAGCCGACAGACTGAGAGAAGGAAAGTAGCTGTTCTCCTTAAAAGCAGGCGGGTTTAGCTCTTCATCTCTACTCGGTCCTCCGGCATGAACAGAGCTCTCACCTAATATCAGATTCCCCCAAAACAACAAAGACAACACACAGCTGAAACTTGTCGAAATCCCCATGTTTTAAGCGCTTAAAATCTCCTCTCTGCTCTGGTCCCTTTCTGTTACACACTACTTCCTGTTTTCGTTTACTCACACTGATCACGTGATTCCAAATCTCGCGAGAAGACGATTTGAGGAACCTGTTGATAGTTCCAGCTGCTGTAGCCTCGAAGCTACACTATATGACCAAAAGTTTGTGGACGCCTGACCCTCATACCTGTATATAGCTCTACCCTAAACTGTTGCCACAAAGTTAGAAGCACAGAATTATCTAGAAAATCTCTGTATGCTGCAGCATTACACTTTCCTTTCACCGGAACCTGTTCCAGCATGACAATGCCCCTGTGCACAAAGCGAGCTCCATGAAGACGTGGATCACATGTCTCAATTCGCCTACTATCCGTACTAAACAGTATCCGAGATTAGAATTAGTGTGACCCAAATCGTAGTATATTGAAATGAGGATCCCAGAGGTACCCGAAAGGTCTAATATTTCTGGTAGACGTTCATAGTGCGGCACCGTGGACACTTTTTCAGCTAATATTACCCTCAACTCCTCGTGCGAGGGAGGAGGACGTTTTGTGACGGATTGCTTCACCGAATTCAAGGACGCATTTGGTAATTCATTTTCAGGAAATCATCTTAGATTTAGCTACTAATTGAATAACTGATTTATGAAGGCTACACTATTAACCTACGAAGCCGCAGAGGTGACAGTGGGGGTTATTTTTAATAAAGTGACGATTATCGAGATCTGTTTTGTAGCCAAGAAATACTTAACTTGTGTGTTACACAGA
Organism: Pangasius djambal; assembly: GCA_022985145.1. Classification (NCBI taxonomy): domain Eukaryota; kingdom Metazoa; phylum Chordata; class Actinopteri; order Siluriformes; family Pangasiidae; genus Pangasius; species Pangasius djambal. The sequence goes on from CM041004.1 coordinate 8,089,899, forward strand.
TAACGGGCACAACATAATCATTCATGGCCACAGGATACTTAGTTTCAGGCCTCGAAGTATTCACTGGTGGCCTCAGTATATTAATTTGTGGCCATGCCTTGTTAAAAAAAAAACACCATGTCACCTCAGAGGCTCTAATTTATCTTCAATTACTTACGAAACTCACTTAACTTATGTTCACTTAATTAAATGAATATAAGAATTGAGTAGGACACAACAAATAAGTAACAGGGCATGCAAATGTAAAATTCTAAAGTTGCTTAATTGGCAGGACAAATATTAACATTATACTGTATATTATACAGGATATATTACTATGACAATTATTAACATTAGCATGCTCACTTTTTATTTCCTCGCCTTCGCAATAGTGCAATATTCGGGCTGATTCCTGATAAATTACACTAAATAATTTTATAGCCTACTGAAAATGATTATTCTATTCTATTATTCTTGATTTTGCAGTGCTACTCTTTAACATGAACGTGGTATTGTGGTGCCTGAGTGAATGTCTGCTACCTTAGTTCTTTGTACTTGTTTTTCTCTTCGTAAGGTACACCTAAATACAACCAGTATTTCTGGTTAAGCCGAATTTACTTAGGCTGTTGTTACAGCACTGTAACCTACGAGCTAGTTCTAGTTTCACAATTTAACAAACGAAATTTAAGTTTCCCAAAACAGTGATAATTTTATATGTATACTACTCATGTGAGTGTTTTCTTATTGGTTAATCAGTTGTGATCGATTGATTTATTGATTTATCTGAAGCGTATTTACTGGGTAAGTGTAATATCAGACAAAATGAATATCCGTGTGTATGTGATCTAAGAGAGAGAGAGAGAGACGGAAACAAAGAGAAAAGAAATCCATCAACAATGTATAATTTTAGTGACCTGATTCTATTTAAAAGGGAAGTAGTTTCACATTTACAAATGCTTCAGAATAATATTCCATTTGTGATCAGTGACACATCATCATAGCATAATGTTATAAATTTCTAGTAGTAATAGTAAAAGGAATCCACCTCAGTTAGCCATGAGAATGTTACTGCAAACCCAAACAGACCAACAGCTATACTCTATTATATATGTAATTTTAAGAAATGTTTTCATTACATGGTATTACAACAGGCAAGTAACATCATCATCATCATCATCATCATCTTCTTCTTCTTCTTCATTGCCATCTCACAGCTCCAGGGTCTCCAGGTCGGTCCTGAGCTTGAGCTGGTGTGTCTGTGTCCTTTTCTTCCAAGGTTGAAAGAAAAGTTGCCCAAAAACAGATTTCCTGGTAGGTGGACTGGCCATGCAAAGTGTGGTTGTATCTACTAGCCACAGGCTCATGTCTTGACACTACAGAGCTGTGATTTAATAAGCATTCTGCGTCTAGCTCTGTGTGTATAGTACGGGATGATTATCAGCAGTGATGGCATAGTGATTGAGATTTCTGGTAATAACAAAAAAGGTTGCGAGTTCACTTCCTAAGACTGCGAAGACATCCACTATTGGGTCCTTGAACAAGGCCCTTAATCTCCAGCTTCTCATCTCAAAGCTTCAGTTGGATTTTCCCTCACTTGTAAGTCACATTGGATAAAAGCATCAACCAAACGAATAATTGCAAATGATTAAGGATCATAGCCTCGGGTTTGACGAGTGCTTCTTATAGGACAGCCCGGGCATGTTGGTCTGGTTATAGATAGTGTGATATATGTGCAAGGATAAGGAGAAGAAAATAACATGGAACTAATACTAGCAATCTGGTCAAAGCTAAAGTTTCTATACAGATCCTGTGGGCAGATCTAAGTTAAGTCACAGTACTTTTAATGCAGAGGAACAACAGTCATGCTTGAGGCTCCAGTGTATTCATATTCACACTGCCCTTTTGTAACATTTTCTTTTTCATATAGAGGACAGAAAATCTGGCCAGCGTAAAGGTTTTAGTAAATAGAATTGACTGGTTTATCTCATTTTATTTTGTTGCTAAAAACATTCATAGTTTCTTCCACGTCTTCTATTTTAAAGTTCACCAGAGACTATTTGTACACGTATATGGTTGTACGCTGTATGAGTTAAAAATGGCAAAATAATAGAACAGTATGAAAGCACTGGAATGTCAGTGAGCATCAAAACCTCTTAGTGAACTTGAACAGTGGGTTCAGTTTTATTTTGAAGTGTGAGAGGGTGTGTGTGGGTGTGTGTGTGTGTGTGTGTGTGTGTGTGTGTGTGTGTGTGTGTGTGGTAGCAGCAGGTGGAGAAGGGGGGGTGTGGGTTACAGTGATGACAGGCTGGTCAACACATCTTCAAAAGCTGTTTCACTGGCTCGCCTCAGGCCTGGAGAGGGGGGTTTCACACGCAGTGCGAGCTGCTCTGCTCCTCAGCTTGCAGCTGGAACATTAGAGATGACTGGGGTCACTACGCTTTGCACACACACACACACACACACACAATCTGCATGACTCCACTTCTGGAAACTGGGATGTGGGGGTATGGGAATTCCATATGAAATTTCCCACAATGCTTTGTCTGAAAGCATACAATAAAACTCAAATCTTTCTAATTTCTCAGTCCTCTCCTTCTTTCTCCTACTTTGCGTGAATATTTGTTCCTCTCTGTTTATCCTTCACTTTCGAGCCATTTGAGTTTCCAAGTTTCCCTCATTGGGAGTCTTTTCCTTCACAGTATTACCAAATCAGCCAGTGACAGAACAAACATACTGCAAATATACACCCCCCCCCCCCCCCCACCCCCTTCATGTCGAGATGATATGAAAGCTTCCGTCGCAACGATCCACGAGCTGCCCGCTTTTTTGACACTGTGCAATTTCTGAGCATGCACGGCCACAAAAAAATAATTATGGAGTCAAGGTAAACGATCCGGGGCCCCGATTCTGATTGTGGTAATTGTCATACACCCTCGAATCAAGCCACTGCAGTCAATGGTCTTTAATGTGAAATTAGTGCCTCTTGATAACTTGCAGTCCGCGGCAATTCCGCAGTCATCAGAGCTAATGGAGACGCGCGGCGCAGAATGCCGCGTATTAAGGCCTATTCTCGTGTCTCGTGCGTAGCAAGAGCTGCAAGGCTGGCCGTAAAAGCGACGTTTTTTTTCTCTCTGAGTGGATTGTGGCTTTAGCTCGCCAACACTGCGTGGTTAAATGTGAAAAAAGCCTCAAACGGATGATCAAAGTCATTCCACCATGCATGGTAATTTCGCTTGGTTTGCAAGCAGCGAGTGCTCAGTAAGTAACAAGAGTTCGCCAAATGTCTTTGCAGGAGACATAGACATGGACAAATTATTACATTATTGCAGACTGGGGTATAACATATAACATTATTCATAACATGAAATACTAATACTACTACTACTACTACTACTAATAATAATAATAATAATAATAGGCCTACTCTGTAAGGTTATTTGGATGCCATTAAATGTTTTACGCTTGTGGTTAAATTAAAAACTTTGATTATTTCTATCACCTTTTTAGCATTGTGCCAACCAACCCCATGTTAGGGCTCAATTAAGTGCACGACAATAATTTATTCATGAATGCACTAATTTCTGGAAATATTGTCTGACATTGAAAATGTCTGGGGTGTTTGTTTTTTGTTTTTTTGTTTTTTAGCTGAGATGTTCAGCTTTGATTTGCTGCTAGTTGGATTGTCCTAGCGTGTGGTGTGTGGTGTGCCTGGGAGATACAGCAGAGAGTGAAAACTGTGCCATCCGACCCCGCTGTCCCCTAACTGACACAGGTATAAAGGCTCATGAATGAAGACTGTCGCATTTTACGCAATCAGCAAAAACAAAAGAGCTGCTGTTCCAAACAAATCTACTACCCACTAAACGTCTTATGATGATGACGATGACGATGACGATTAGGAATAGTAGTAGTAGTAGTAGTAGTTTGGGTACATGCGTAATTAGGATTTTTCCCCCATGCGTCCTCGGGCACTTGTGGATAGTAAGGGTTAACCACTGCCTGTGTGCTTGACCTCGTTCTCTAAACTTGGCCTTTGGGACAGAGGAGCTGTAAAGTTATGCAGAAGTTATTCTCTGTCTTTTCGGCCCGTCCCTAATCCTCCAAAACCGAGTTTCTTTGGGTGAGCACTGTGCTTCTTTTCTTGTTTGGGACTGGCTATACAACATAAAGTCACACCGCATTTAATGCTTGCGGCAGGATGGGACTGGGGATTTTGCAAATGTGTAGCCTACTCTCTCTCTCTCTCTCTCTCTCTCTCTCTCTCTGTCTGTGCGTCGTGTGAGTCCACGACCCACAAATCCTCCGCCTCTTTCCCTCGGTGTCTGACCCGAATGACAAAAAAAACCAGCCCGATTTTCACCGCGTCTCTGGGAAATGCCGGAGCCGATAATAGAGATTTCGTTTCCATCTTTTACGCACGACTTGGTTATTGTCGCGATTCCTCCTGGAGATTAAGCCTGACTTCCCCACCACTCACACCAGCCAAAGTAGCCCGAGCTGAGGAGCTGAGAGGGGCTGACAGCAGATGAGGATCAAGGTTTTGGCTCTTCTGGTTGATGGGTTGCCAGATTGGCTCAAGTTACCAGCGCAAACACTTAAAGGTGCATTAGGTAAGATTAGATTATTATTATTTTTTTTTAATAAAATTAAGTCTCTAATATTTTGGTGTGCTTGACATTTGAATGATTCCCGCCCATGTTCACAACGCTCTGCACACAGGATCTACGCTGGCCCTGAAAGTGTCTGTATAAAATGACTGACAGGAGGCGCATCCAAACGCAAACAAGCCTTCCGGCCCGGAAGTCAGTTTTCCGAACAGGGTTTTCTAAGGCCAATGTTTAATCCATTGTTTGTTTGTTTGTTTGTTTGTTTGTTTTTTAATCATGTCCTACATATTTTTCAGGTTATTTATATACAAGTAATGAATAAAAAAAATCGACTATCGCACCTTTAATTTGAGCTTCCATGGCACCATGAACACATTTGGCTTGCTCCAACGAAAATTTCCATCCTTCATCAAGAGCGGAGGACTCAATACTCACCAACGGAAAAGCAAAAATTGGTCATGTGATCCCCTGGCAGCCATTTTGAATCTTTTTTTCAGCAGGTATGCACATGTCCTGCAGCACCATAGTTTCTCTAGTAAAAATGAACCCTTTAACCAATGTTCCAGTCATTTTTCATTAAGAAGCAAAAAACCGATTCATGGTTACTGTTAAATCAAGATGTATTGTGAATAACATGTCAAAAATATATAAATGTTTGTTAGAAAATTACAAAAATGTGCATGTTTCCCTGAAACAACACGCAACGTACCATAATCCCACTAGGCCAGAACAAAAATATTAGATGGCTATATATAATACTGCATTTGCAAGCAGCATGGCTAGAAACCTCCAGATGTTTTTGCATTATAGCTATGAATTAATCATTTTTAAATTATATTCTTTTATATATATTATAATAAAATGATTGTACATTATTCTGTCATATATAATATGAAGTGAGAAGGAAGATGATGATGAGGGTGAAGATGGAGGTACAGTGATGGCATGAAGTCTACAGGAAGAAAATGATAGAAAGAGACCGATGATGATGATGATGATGATGATGAATAAGGAGGTAGAGTGGCAGGCATGATTAAAAAAAAAGGGATGATTAAATGATGCATTTTTAAAACATTTCAATTTCTCTTGTTATATATTGCAGTACGAATTGATGTTTTCAAAAATATTTTTTTAAATGAAATCATCCCTTGTTTCAGCCTCTCCAAAATCCCACAAAATGAAAACTATTTTGAAAAGATATATTGACTATGTTTAATTATTCATTTTAATTAGGAAAAAAAAAACAGTACAGGCTTTTTATATATATACCAAATGGCATCATAATGCATACCATAACGGGTTAAAAGCCTGAAAATCAAACAAAAATATCTTTACACCAGTTTAAAAAATAACCTCCTATGTATATAGCAAATAATACAAAATAAAAAAAGACAGAGATAATAATATAAAGATCAGATGATCGGAAGGCCTACAGTGTAATTTAAGGCTTGGCAGATATCATATTGATAAGATAAAATTGTTAAGCATGTGCAGTGTGCAATATGCTAAGCCTTAAGTCTGAACAAATTGCATGTTGCACATACGTATCATTTCGTCATTGATGATTGGTAGCAATTACACTGTTTAAGAGGACAGTAATTACACTAGGCTAAAGTCTAAATACGTACTGGCTTCTGTAATCCCGCCCTCCAGACACGATGCCACTTTTGCCATTTGTTAGATTGCATTTTTAATTAGTCGTAGATTATGGGATATGGGATATAATTCTTGTGTTCTTGCACTCAGTTGTGGAATTAAATTCCTTTAATCTAGACTTTAACGTATTGGTTAAAGAGCTTCTGATTCTGTCGACTTGTGACATGTGACACATGGCAACCGGATCGAGAATAATATTCATCGAGAATAATATTATAGGTTAAATGATCAAGTCAGGCTGTCCCAGGTGGATTATATCAACCAGCCATCTCTTCCAGTAGACTGTAGATTAAAGCATGTTAATCTCACAGGTAGGAAAAAAAAAAAAAAGAAGAACCCACTCAAGAGGGGAACTGTCCAATCTGGCAACTCTGTAGGAGGAGAGCTTGGAGAAGAGAAACTTTCGCTTTTCAGTGAACAGAAGTTTCTTAGAAGCCATCAGAGACAGTCATGCAAGCTAATTAATTGCTCCTAACTTGCTCATTAGGGGCAGGAATATCAGGACGCTCACTGGTGGCCATTAAGATCTACCCCTTTTATTATGGAAATCCTTGTTCCCAGCTTAACCTCACTGTAATATAAATATAAATATAAATATAAATATATATCTGCAGTATAGGTCTAACTCCGGGATTACTGGGACCCTCCAAGAATTACTTTTGGTGTAGTCTGGAGCGTTGATGCAGAAATATTGGGACAGTTTTTGAATTTCTAATTCGCCTGAGCTTCCTTTGCCATGCATAAAACAAAATACCCAAAAAGATGTCTGAAATCCTGAATCGATACGTGATGGAAAACGTTTATATCCTAATCTAAAAAAAAGAAAGAGCAAAGAGCTTACTGCAAGACTGCCTGTCCACTTCTAATGGCATGTTTGACACGTTATTTGGAGCATACTTATTCATGGCCTCAGTGAAACGCATTTCAATAACAGGACGTGAGAAATAATCTTCTCCAAGCATCATCATCATCATCATCACTATAGTCTAATATAATATGAGCACTAAATAAAAATGTCTGCATATTAAGATGTTGGCCTGAGTTTCATTCTGTAATTCATTTCTTACAGCAATTGCAGCAATAACAGCGTTTAGAAAATCTTTAATATTCTCCAAATTCATACCCAATCTTTTGATTAAGTTAAAAAAAAAAATTTAAAAAAAAACACCACTAAAATGTAAATAAATAACACTTTATATAAATGCTTTCTTGAAGTAGTAGCATAACACAGGATTTAAAAAAAGAAAAAAAATCAACATCAATCTCTAAAAACACTGATTGAATATCTCTTATATTTCCCGGTTTCATAAAAATATTACAAGAATTTCATAAAAACACTATTTCATGCACAGAAATCCAGCAGTGCATTTATTAACAACAGCTGCTGGGTGTCTCATGCATCCATTAACTCCTCAACGTTTTCCTCTCGACTCTTATTATATTTTCAGACTATCCCACTTAACGTGAACCCTGCTGTCCCAAGTTTCAGATCATGTTTTCTGCACATCTGCGTTATGCTTACTATGTTACAGGAGCGCATCACGTGCATATACGCATCATATCTATGGGGAAAATATTATCGTGGCAGGTTTATAATCTTACGGAGGAAAAGAAATGTGTCATTTTTTCCCCAACTCAAGATATTCAAGGTGAACTTCCTGTTTGATGTCACATTCATTTGGCACATTATTTCAGGGGCTTAGTAACACATGTCTAATGCTGCTAAATTAAAAAAAAAACTGTTTATAGACACATGTGGCAAAATTATTAGCACACACACACACACACACACACACACCCCAGGTTAATAGTAGGTTAATACTAGGCCTTATTGTTCTTCCGGTGTCCATATTGTTTCTGAAAAGTTTTCCATGACTGGAACTCCTGGCTCACTGTTGTGCTCAACTCTCGGCTCTGAGCTCCAGCGAGTCTCCAAACGCAGACTGGACGATTACCAAAGCGCAGTGGCTGAGAGCACAAAGGCCGCATTGACTTCATACGCACTGGCTGAGCTGAAAAACGGGACAGACGCCGTGTTTCATAACGACTCACAGCCCTGACTCGCTCCTGCAGCACAGACCTAGACATGAGAACAACTCCAGCTGATCGTTAGCTCAGTGGCTTCTGAGCAAGAACCAGTGGCCTCCTCGACACTGTAGAGTAAAGAATCAACCATCAAACATGGCATTTGTACGACTTTTATGAATCATCATGATTGGGCTAAAACATAACAGATAAAGGAAACAGATAAATAAACACACAATGGAAATCCAGTGCACAGATGAATACACTATACTAGCCTATAACTACACATATACTTTACACAGCACTGTGCAGAAGTCACAAAGAAATGCTGTAAAGCAGCTGAAGCGTTCTGGAGAATCTGCAGCAGTTCTTCTGGAGACCTTTAGCATGCAAATCCCAGCGTTCATTCTTTTTGGTCTGAAAAGTGGACTGTTGTGTGATGTGTCGCTTTCTTTTACTGGCATGCAAACAATGTTTTTGTAATATTAAATGTTTTGTTGGAAAAAAATGATGTTTGGAAATGTACATATATTTTGTATGTATTTATACAAAATAAACATGGACGACATTTTGCACAGCACTGTACAGACATGGCCCTGCCTCTTAAGTCTTACAGGGCACGCGCGCTCTCATTTTGCACGCTCATGTATTCATGTTTCTTCATGTTCTGATGCTGGAGGCGTTTTCTGATCCAGTGAAAAAAAAAATATATGACAAAATATGAAACCTGCATGAAAGATGCCAAGGGTGCACATAAATGCGCGCTTAAAAAAAAAAAAAAAATCGAGGGGTTCGTCTCCTCTCTTTTTTTCTGATGACCAAAGATACTGGACGGCATTTCTTTTTTTTGTGTACAAATTCTCTGCTGTGATATGGAAGTGAAAATACTCCCTCGTAGTTTGTAGTCTTTTTTTTTTAAACTCTTTTAAAAAAAAAAAAAAATCTAATTTTTTTTCTCCTGTCGCGCGCTCACATTGAGTCCGCCGCCGCGCGCTCCCCGCTTTGCGCCAATTAAAGCAGAACGTGCAGCGACCGTAATGGGGCCCAGGGGTGATTGTTTTGGACGAACAACAACAAAAAAAAACACACATAGGTCCCACCCCTCCGATTAAGGGACCGGGGGAGGTAAGGGGGTCTATGAGAAGATAAAGTGCGGAGGAGAGAAAGACAGAGAGAGAGAGGGAGGGAGTAGAGAGAGTGTGTGTGTGTGTGTGTGTGTGCATGAGGAACCTTGTCTTGAGGGGTTAAGGGGCTTCTCATGTCAAAAGGGCAGCCAGAAGGGTCCTGTCCAGCACCCAGCTCAAAGCCTTCCACAGCTCCCGGCCTGTCAGGGTCGCATACAGTGCCTCTGGATTTTCTTAAAGGATCTTGTTCATTACACTGTCCTTTAACGATAAAGTGTTCTCACAAGGAAACTGCATGTGTTAAATCAGATCAGAATTGTTTTTTTTTTTAATGACAAAACTCTGGACAGGTACAACTCAGACAACCATAAGTAGTAGTTTCCAAGCCCTTGACTATTCTTTAATTCTAAAAATTCAAATGAATGAACGAATTAATTCGATAAAAGTGATGCATTGCGACTCTGATTCAGTCTAAAAGGTGTAAGCACGCCTCTGAGCTCATGGGCTAACATCTGTACTCTTTGTCAATAAGACTGGCCACTTCAGGCATGATTTTGTGTCCTAGAACTGGACGTTTGTACCCAAATATTCAAATACAAATTTGCAAAAAAAAAAAAAAAAGGATTTAAAGAAAAACGTTAAAATTCTACATAAGATTGGGTGGGTTTTCTGAAGGCCACCTGCAATGGAAATGTTAGTAATTAATGTTAGTGCTTATACTTGAATCATCAGGTTGAATTTATTTTGAAATATCTAGAAAATAGCAGAAGGTGTGATAAGGTGAGCTTCTGGACAAGGGCAGGGTGTCCATCTGAGCGATTTGCGTAGCTGTCTAGAGCAACGCATAAGCAAGGACAGCTAAATCACCAAAAACACGTTTGCGTTGTCATGTTGTCAAATCTACCAGTGAAAAGATCTAATGGCATGGATCTAGCTTTTTTATTTTACTTTTGTGTGTTAACAAGAATGTGAAAGAGGTACAGAGAGATCTGCTATTGTGAAGGCCAACGATATTAACTTTTTGCAGTTGAAATTTTTATCACATCAAAGGATACATGGCATGGTAGTGATGTCACATGGTAGTGATGTTACATGGTAGTGATGTCACATGGTAGTGATGTTACATGGTAGTGATGTTACATGGTAGTGATGTTACATGGTAGTGATGTCACATGGTAGTGGTGTTACATGAGAGTGATGTTACATGAGAGTGATGTCACATGGTAGTGATGTTACATGAGAGTGATGTCACATGGTAGTGGTGTTACATGATAGTGATGTTACATGAGAGTGATGTCACATGGTAGTGGTGTTACATGATAGTGATGTCACATGGTAGTGGTGTTACATGATAGTGATGTCACATGGTAGTGGTGTCACATGGTAGTGATGTTACATGATAGTGAAGTCACATAGTAGTGATGTCACATGGTAGTGATGTCACATGGTAGTGGTGTTACATGGTAGTGATGTTACATGGTAGTGGTGTTACATGATAGTGATGTCACATGGTAGTGGTGTTACATGATAGTGATGTTACATGAGAGTGATGTTACATGGTAGTGATGTTACATGATAGTGA
>CM041004.1:8100971-8117332 GCA_022985145.1 Pangasius djambal
ATGATAGTGATGTCACATGGTAGTGATGTTACATGAGAGTGATGTCACATGGTAGTGGTGTTACATGATAGTGATGTCACATGGTAGTGGTGTTAAATGATAGTGATGTCACATGGTAGAGGTGTACTGAACTGTACAGCAGAACACATTTTGAAATGCGTTAGCTACTTTATAGCCTATTGGCTAAGTATATTTGATCCAAGGTAGTGGTGTTGAAAGGGTAAATGCATGAGTGTGTCAGCATTTAATTTGTGTTTATGGGAGTTAAAGCCGTGATTAATAAATTAATTTCACTATTTTAAAAAGTCATGGATATATTTGTGCCAAAACACAAAATGGCTTCATTTTGATTTTAAAGTTAGAACAGTTCAAAGGGAATATAACTTGCATATGAAGTATATGACTTTTTATTTTTATTCTCAGACGAAGAAGCAGCCTGAAGAAAACCTGAGGAATAATTAAGAATTAGATGTGATGATGATGATGATGCCAAAGGCATCAGTGTGAAGTGACTTTTCTAAATAGACTAATGTTGCTGATCATAAAAGAACAAAGGCTAGGTGACTAGTAAAAGAGTGTGTGTGTGTGTGTGTGTGTAATTGTGAGTGTGTGTATGGGTGTATATGAGGCAAGGGTCCTTTATTGAAAAGGCTTTGGCCTAGATGTAGTAATGTTAACTTCAAGTGGCCTCCATGGCTCTTTCCCTCCTCTCTTCCCAAGGCCCCAGGTTGCCTTTGCATGACATCATCGCCGAAGCATGCCCCCCTAAACCCCCTGTGAATCTCCCCGTCGTCACTCCAATTGAGGCTTGCTGCTCTGCAACCCATACATTTTTTTCTCTCCCTCTCTTTTCTTCCCCTCCTTCTTCCCTTTCTCTTCCTCCTCTTCTCTGACAATCCCCTCCCCTTTTCCTTAACCAGGAGAAGGCATTGTCTTGGGCGAGGGCCTGATCAAAAAAACGCAGCCCGCCCAAACCGCTCCCTTTCTGTAAATTCAATAAGCCCACCTTAAAGATTTGCCTAATTAATGGATGACATCTTTGGCTGGAGCAGAGGCGAGGTATTTTGCTCGGGCTCGGTCATTGTTGGCCTCCTAATTAACTTTCCCAGGTCAGCCTGGGTCTCAGCAACCTGAGAGTGAAGAGCTCCATTGTGCTAGGAGTTGTAAACTTACTTTTTTTTCGCTTCGGCACTTAAAAGGGAAAGCAACTATAGGGAACAGAAAATATCCCATTTAAGGCCTTTGTGAGTGAACTGCCTGCACATGGTCCAATAAAGGAAATCTTTTTAAATAAGCGTTAGTGGTCCTCCCCACAATCCTCCCCTCCCTTTCCTCTCCTCTCTTTTCCTCTCCTTTATCGTTGCGATGCAGAAAGGTTATGAATGATAGCTCGGCGTCTGAGGAGTGAGGGGCAAGGGCCAGGCTTCTGTGTACCATTTGTATTTGAGCCTTTTGAAGGAATTCGGGTACGAAGGGGAAAAAAGTTTGCGCTCTGTCTGGCAACTGTATAATTATGATTTCCCCTGGGTGAAGAATGGAAAATAAAAGTTGCTACTGTAAGGGAAGTGACACTTATTGGCTCAGACAGTTGCTCTGCCCTTCCGTTTATATAGTCCACCTATTCTGCTACTCCCCTTTTCAAGATCAGTGATCAACCAATTAAAAGGAGGGAGGTCACAGGCTGGTTAATGACTATTATTCAAAAATAAGAAAACACTTGAATATTATTAATCCACTTATCTAACAGATAGCATGCAAGTCATGGAAAAAGGGCACAACAACAACCCAGACTGATCTTTTGGAAAACAATGGAATCCCTCATTAACACCTACCCCCTCTTATTTCCTACGCACACACACACACACACACACACACACACACACACACACACACGGTCCGTCCTCTGGTCTAATCCAAAAAAATGAAGCTTCCTCACTTAATGAGCGGGGTGTGATCTTCCCACAGTCAGAAAGGACAACGTCACACAGTCATAGCTGCTCTATTCACCGTTTATTTGACAGTGCAAATTAAGCCAGTTACACAAGTAATTCTTTAAACATGCCCCAGATCCCAAGAGTAGATACACACAGTGTATCAATCAGCAACCAAATATCCAGCACATAACAAAAATAACATGGGCTGCATCTCAATCAGCTCCCTAGTTCAGTAGTCAGGGCACTGATCAGGGAGTCGGCCATTTTAAGGGCTGTCCCAATTGCAAAATCCTTTGAGTGCACTGGAACGTTTGCTCCCCAAAAAACTCCCACGATGCACCACAGGGAGCATCGATGTTCACTATGTTCCCTTACTGGAAATGATGTCATAATTTCTGAAGCCTCTCAGCTCAAATAAAATGGTGGACCAACTCTCAGCCAACTTCGCCTACAAATGTAAGGAGCTTGTTATCGTTGTTGTAGCTCGCAAATGATTATTTACCTTAGCGACTTTTAACCTTATTTGACGTTCTATATACGGTTTGTTTGAGTCTAACGACTTTTAAGTGTTTACGATTTTAAAAAATCCACTAGCTGGCCTACGATCCTGCTTGAGGTACCGTGACAGAAACGCGTGTGATTAAGCTAACAAATTTACATGCCATAGATATGAAAGATATTAGTCCTGCTCGTTGTTAATAAATGCCAGTGGTGATGTTTTACAACGCGAGTATGTTGTCATGTCACCGGAAGTTGTGTCATCGGTGTTCCAAATGTGTAGTGAGCCAGGGTCCTTACTAGCGCCCGAACTCGTGTACACGATATACTGATTCACGACGCAGGGAGCTATGGAGCTGATTTAGACGCGCCCGTGCTCTTAAACACAGTCTGAGAAGCTCATTATAAAAGCCTCATTTCTGTAATGTGAGCAATGATATTGGGATGAAAATCATGTGTTAATGCAGCAAAATGGCATGACGTAACAGGCGTGATGAGGATCAAGAACGAAGAAGAAAATTGTAACTAGGTGTAGATCTCTTACCACTTCCTCCTTTCAAATTTCCCCTCTGAAATAACTGCTGCACAATCATCCTTCTTTAAAGGAAAACTGGAAGCGTCTGCAATCTGACTTCACAGCCAGCGCTTTATTTACGTCATCTTCCTTAACCCTGTGTTCTCACTGGCAACTGACAAAGCAACAGGCGATTGCTCGTTTTTTATGTCCATATGTGCATGAGCTGTGATTTCTGCGACGTGAAGTGAGATTTTCTCAATTCCGTGTAAATTATGCAAGATGCAGTGAGGTGACAAATCCAAATCAATCCTGTGGCCCATGTGGTCTGATGTCTTTTTAAAGTTTAATGTCGATGACGTTCTTAATGTTGTTAACACTCACAACTTTAGTCACTGGCTGCATTTTATATTTACTGGCAAAAAAATGGAAGAAAAAACCACGGTTCCATCTTATCCTGTCATGTATGACCTTTCATAAAAAGTGTATAGAGACATTCTGAAGAAACATAAAGCTTGGAAGCATGTAGGAGAGATTGATGGCGCTTCTGGTGAGTGTATGCAGCTAGTACAGTTAGCTCGCTTTGCTAATCTTTGTTAAACTAGATTCTTGAAATAGTTCACGGTGGATTTTGAGGTATGTTTTGGACCAGTGTCCTGTTGTAAAAGACAGATTCTTGACTGACTGTGTCACATTTGCTTCTATTTTCCTGATATTCACTGCAATCTGTTCTTCTACCTGTGCAATGTTACTGGCTGCCACACAACACCAAAGCATAATAGCTTCACCCCCCTGCTTAAGAGTTCAAAAGGTGGTCTTTTCAACAAATGCTTTCTCCAAACATACATTCGGTGATTGTGACCAAAGGATTTCATTTCTATTTCATCAGTCCACAGCACTTGTTTCCAAAACACCTCTGGCTTATTCGGATATTGTTTTGCATACTTCAGACACTGACTTTTGTAATGAACTTCTGATGACTCTTCCATGCAGATCATGTTTGTGCAAGCAATGCTGGCGACTAGGCAAACAGTGCACCACCACGCGTGTGTTAGCTAAACCTTCCTGCAGGTCCTTGGCGTCATATCTGGATTTCGCTTTGCCTTTCTGCCCATGAAGTTCTATCTGAAATTTCTTAATGACATTTCAGACAATGGAAATTGTAAGCTGGAAGAGCTATGATCTCTTTTTATAGCTTTCCCCTGCTTTGTAGGTGTCAATTAGCTTCATTTTTAGATCCTCAGTCAGCTGCTTAGAGGAGCCCACAGTTGTTGAGTGTTAGCACAGCGTTTAAAAAGTCAGGAGATACCATTCCTAATGATGATTTTTGACCTGCCTAATGAGTCCTAATGAGTCAGTTAAGGCCTAACGAGTTAATTAAGTTCAGAGACTTGACAACTGCAAGGGTTTACAAACTTTTGCACATGCAATAATTACTATTTTATTTTATTTTTCTATTTTTAAGTTTATTAAATATGAAGCAACTGTGAATTAACATTTGCAGAATTTGACTTTTTTAAAAATAGTTTGCGTTTACTTCTGCATGCTCACAGGTGCCTACGATTGGTTAGTGTTGCTGTGATTGATCGGGAAGAAATAGGATGCCATCCCTCCTAACCAAAAATCACGGGCAGGTTTGCTCTCTTGGATTCCTGGCCACAGATGGCTGTGGTATCTTCAGGATTCAAATTCATGATCTCATGATGATAGGGCGAACACTTTTCGGGAGCCACTCAGGAGCCTTGAATTTAAACCAGCTCACCTGCATCTAATGGCAAAGGTCAAATCCCACACTTCAAGCCAGTAATAATGGCTCTGCTTGACCTGCCATCCTTCAAGGCACAAGGAAGACAAGCATCAAGACTCTTCCGCTGACTGGTGTCCAGGTAATAGAATGAACTCCAAACAGCAGAGTCCCTTGCTGGCTTAAAACACGGATGCGCAGTTCCTCAGTACGCACTTCAACGACCTCTAACTATGCGATTAATGGAAGAAAGGTTTTTGTAATTTGTGGGTTATGGATGGCAATGCAAGGCGCAGGTTCCTGTTCGTTAGCAGTCTTCTTATAAGACTTATAAGATTTGCGATAAGTGTTAATCTGAGTGAACGTTCAAATTTAAATGGACTTATGTAGAGTGGGTGGCTTTACCAATTTGGTGACTTCACTTTGCGTATATTTTTTATGTAATATTCTGAACGTGTCTTATGTAATGAAAGTGCTTTGCAGGTTTTTACTTCAGATGAGGGTGTGATTGAGTTCCAGGGTAATAATTTGCCAGTTTTAAGTTAGCTTTGACCGTATGGGTATATCATATATGGGCTGACTCAGAGCAATGGAAAGAAATTATGATCTAGTATCAGCACATATCTCTTTTTGCCTACAAATGGACTTGCAGTTAAAGAATGATCCGGCAAATCATGCAAATCATTATTTAGTGAATATGTAAAACAAATATGATTTTTTTTTTACATTCTTTTTTTGATAAGGTATTTTATATAATAGTTTTTGTAGCTAAGGATTCTACAAGTTATGGTTTGTCTTCTTCTTTGTTACCTTCTTCTCAGCTATATTAGTTGTATAAATGTTTCTATTTATACATATCGAATAAATTACTATAGACAGCAGTAATCAGTGAATAATCAAATCAATATTTCATATTTCAGGTTATTTCAGACATCTTAGAGGTCTTGCTGCAGTTCTTTCGGAGACTTTGACTATCTCATTTGCTTCTGTTTGTTCAGACAGCCTCAATGATGTTTTTATCTGAAAAAAGGTCTATTACTTAATATCCTCCTTTCATAAATGGGCTAGAATTTTTTTTTTCTTTTTTTTAAATTCATGTTGGTCTCTTTTACCACCACATGAATGCAGAAGACATGAAATAAGTATTTAAGACAACATTTATTTAAAAAAAATTTTTTTTTATCTTAGACCAAATAACTTTAGCAGAAGTTGTGAATTTATGTAACTCTGTGGATTTATGTACCTCCTTTCTTCCAGGGTTTGCGGTAGAGAACCGTTGAGAACGAGTGGTGGTGAATATCCAGTATTGCAGCACATTGCTATTATTTCAGGATTATTATAATCACAATGTGACTGGATAACTTTTGGCAGGCACATCGTTTCTCTAGAATGTTCCATTCATCAGCTGTCACCTGAGGACATCAATAAGCCATAGCAGACAAACAGAATAAAGTTACAGTAAAATAAAGTCTGGTTATATTGGGCTTTTGAACGGTTTGGTGTGAACAGCCAACGCTTCTCTAGCCAGCTGTCATAATTTGTTAACGTGGCTTTTCAAAAAAAAACGAGAATGATAATGAGAGGATAGAAAAAAGTGGGAGCAAGAGAAATGTCAGGGTTTGGAGGTAGGGGGGGTCATGAGTGACCTGAAGCAGAGAGCACGGTCCCCAGGGAGTCCTGGGGCCGACATCAGACCGATTTCAGTGCAGCAACATGATGGCATCTCTGATATTTTAATATTAATGAGTGGGCTCTTCAGCTCAACAGGTGCCACGGCGGCACGTTACACAATACTAAAGCCTCTCCAGTGTCCTCTATACACATGACCAGCCCGGTTAGGGCCACTGTGACTTAAAGAAAGAAGGAGACGTACAGAGAGCGAAAGAGAAAGCAAGAAAGAGAGTTAAGTCAGCCATTTGAAAAACTAAGACGAAGACGAAAGAAAAGCGACCCTTTTTGAGTCACCTCTCGCGAAGCCGAAAACACGAGGGCCCGATATTTCTCCTCTTCTTCCCAAACCCCCTTGAGAAAGAAATTGACTTTTGTTTGGAGTTTGTGAAAAGTGGGAATCAGGAGCAGGACAATGGGGCTCCCCATGGAGAGGACCCGAGTGAAGCCATCTCAAATCAGTCAGCCAAGGGACCAATTAATCCGGCCATTGTCAGGCCCAAGCCACTGCCAGCACATCAACACATTCACGGCCCATTGTCCCGACCCTCCTGCAGCAGGATTTAGTCCGTCCAACAGCCAGTTTTGTCCGAGCCAGCTCAGGCGGAAGTTTCTCACTGACAATTTGCCCCAAATAGATTTGTCAGAAAGCGTCCATCAACCTGCCAGTTAGAGTGGGTGAGGTGGGTCTGCACGAGCTTGTTTAGGATGATGTGGTGTGCCATGGGCAGAGAGTAAAACTGCAGGTGTTTAAGTGCGTCTGACAAATACTTGTTCAGATAAAACAAAGAAAAGTAACTGAAATAATGATGATGATGATGATGACGACGACGACGGATATGCACGATTGCTAACTGCGATTCAAACTGTCTTCACTTTTCTGGTTCATTTTGTAAATCCTGACATTTGTGGTCAACCTTTCTGAGAACAATTTTTACACTGCACTGCTTTAGAGGCAAAAGCGTTCTTTAAGTGTCCTTGGAAGCCTTTTTGAGAGGGAAAGCTTCTACATCTAACACAAAACAAGATGACGTGTGAAAAATAAAACACAGCAGATGTTGGTTGGACGGTTCGATCATTTCCGAGCGCCTTCGGTCTGCGTCCCAGACCTGTAAACTTTACAAGCGTAGCCTCTAAACAGCAGCACTGATGTTAGGTGTTCATTTAACACTGGGGATTGAACTGTTATTTCTTGTCTTAGATCATTTTCAGACAGACGTACAGCTTAATCCTTTTCCATCTACAGCTGGCTATTACAACAATGGAAGCTGGAATACGTTCACCACTCAACTTTGAGGACTACGTGAGTAGCTGCATACCAACAACTAGATACACAATCTGATGGTCCTTTGTCAAAGATTTTCATTGACTGTTATTGAGAAGAGAGTCAGCAGCTCCCAAAAAAAAGTGAAAGCAAGCAGCCGGGGCAACCATGATGTTGGTTATGTTTGTGTAAAGACTATCTCTGAATGACAGGATTAGAGAGAGTTAAGGAGATTACTACCAGCGGACCACCCCACCCCAACACACACGCACACACACACGCACACACACATGCACAGTTGTGTTACTATCTTCATGAGGACCTTTCACTGACATCATTATTAATGCAGTCAATTAATGCTATGCCTGCTCCTAAACGTAACCCTAAGCTTATCCTCAAAAACCAAAAAAAAACAAAACAAAAAAAAACAAAAAAATATTTACTCTTTTAGTTTTTTTTTTTTAATAAAAGCTGCAAAAAAAAGCAGTTTTCCTCGTGAGGACCATCCAAGTGGTTCCACAAGCTAAAAACTGTCTGATATTCCTATCCTTGTGAGGACATTTGGATGTAAAGCACAGAGAGAGAGAGAGAGAGAGAGAGAGAGACTTCAGACTTGAAGGTTATAGTGTCTAAAGGTTCCTGAATAAACACTGAGATCCAATTTAACTACAAGTCCCATGTTTTTATTTTCAAACACAGCAATATGGCGCACAACCACCAGGCCCTCTATTATTATTAATTAATTCATTTATTTATTTATTTATTTTAGAAGGCTACGCGTCATCGTGTAAAACAAACCGCTGCATACGCACTCAGTCACCTGTCACCGAATGCTAATTTCTTTTAAGGGCTCGTTAAAAGGGAGCACACGACAATGCCTAATTGCGATTCGATACGCCCTCGGACGCGGGTCGCTTCGCCTAAACCCGAGACTTTACGGGCTCCCCATATGGCCCTGGGGGTCTAGCGTGGGAAGCTGCATCATTACAGCAGAACATACTGACGCGCGACGGCCTTCGCACCCGCGAACGCGTGTGCGTTACTGCTGCGCGCAAATCGGGATCCGCGCGTAACGGAGAGAGCAAGAACATCCGGTCAGCTGGGTCCAGTGTGGAAAACTGACCCAGTGATGAACTCTTGTTTGAGAGAGAGAGAGAGAGAGAGAGAGAGAGAGAGCAGCACGTTCACTCCTGTGGGGTCTGGAGTGCGCACAGTTTGGTCAAACACAGCGCAGAGCAGAGTGCACGCATCGCATGTGCCTAATGCGCCCAACTTGTTAGTCTAGTGCGAATTCCAAAAGGAAGCCGGAAGTACGAAGGAAAAAAAAAGTTCTAAAAGACACCCCCGTGGTTTAGTATACTGTAGTCCAGCTCTGTACAGCTGATACAGGCTAGACAGCGCGCTCAACAGGTGCGCACGCACCGTGCCAACGGCTGCACTAAAGACATCACGCATGTCAGCGTGGTGCGTGTGTCTGAGTCAGACTATCAGCTCGGGATTAACTTTCATTAAAAAAAAAAAAAAAAAAAAAAGGTAACACGACAAGAAGTGAGTTTAGACTCAGCGTGATGCGTGTGCAGTGTGCGCCTAAATCAGTCCCCAAGCACCAGCAGCAGCAGCAGCAGCAGATCAACCCGTGCCCGTGTTTCCGTCTGCCTCTGCCTCACTTCATCTAACCAAGCAGAGCACCATCCTTCCACCACCCTTTCACCACCCTTCCACCACTACCACCCTTCCTCGGACACTGACGTCATGCGCAAGCGGGACGCAGAGTAGAAAGGCTAAGTGGGCAAAGGAAGTCGGGCTCTCCTCCCACCCGCCTTCTCTCTCTCTCTCTCTCTCTCTCTCTCTCCCTTTCCCTCCTCCAATACTTCTCATACATATTACCAAAGCCTTTAATCTGACGGCACACATCACAAAGTCAGCGAGGCTTCAGGCTGCCGGGCATTTCTTAGCTTGTGTGTGTGTGTGTATGTGTGTACGTGTGTGTGTGTGTGTGTGTGAGTGTGTTCGTGTGTGTTTTTTCCCCACTTGGCTTTTGGTTCCTGTGTGAGGTTTGGGAAGGTGCCTGGGCGCACACACACCGGTACATGCTGCAGTTTTCTGCTGGAGAACCTGCTCGCCATCCCTCGGATCTTAACGAGATCAGTCGACAATCAGCTCCAACTCATCTGAAGTCCGGATTCTGGTGATCCTGAAGAGGAGGAGGAAAAAAGGGATCTGCAACCAGAAAGCTCGCGAAGCCTTGAGTAATCCTGTGGGGTTAAAAAAAAAAAAAAAGAAGAAGAAGAAAAAAATCAGAGACTGAAGCGACCTGCCTGCATAATCACCCAGCACGTACACAGGCTATTTCAATTAGTGCAGAAAAAAAAAAGTTTGTTGTAAATTTCTTGATCTGAAAATCTGAAATCTCTGAGGCTGAGATATCAGAAGGCCAGGATGAGCAAAGCTGCCAGTTCAACAAGTGGCTGTTTGGATATTTTAAACGTCAAATCCAGTAAGTAATCTACTTCTACTCTCTTCACACAGTTACACTTCTTCTAAGAGGTTCAACCATCACATATTTGTTCATATAATATAATATTTAAGTAGGAAAATCATTTAACAATTTATAACCCAAGTGCGACCTAATAATGCGCTGTGTATGGGGGCTAAAAGTTTTGGCTTGACTCATTTCTTTGGTTGAAATTTAAACCAGGCTCTTCAGCGTGATGATTGTACAACTATCCATAGCTTATTTATCCGTGTGTCTGAGTGTGTCAGAGGATTTGTGTTATGAGGTGAACTCATAACGCTGACATCATTTACTTAAGATTTCTATCATTCTGAAAAGTTTATCTTCATAACTTTTTTTTTATTTTATTTATTTTATTTATTTTTTTAAAAAACATCATTGCATGTGACACACTGATAATTGCCTAAGCTGTGGTGGTTTGCTTAATTAGGCATCTGTGTGCATGCTGGGTATTTGTGTGCACCTGTCAATTCATTTCAAGGCAATGAAAATGCACGTGCAATGCCGTCGTGCAAAAAAAAAAAAAAAAATGTAATTAAATTAAAAATGAATTAACGGAACAATTAGCGTTCTACATAAATCAGCCTAAAACATATTTAAACTATTTCTCTAAGGATAAGTATAAAAATAGACTTATAGCATACACCGTGTTAATAAAAGCCCTATTTTTTTTACACTAAATGTAACCTGTTTATGTGTATTATTCGGAAATGTTTTTTTTTTTTTTTTTTTTTAATAAAATAATTTAAAGAATAGTGCGCGTTATGGTGTAAAGAAGTAAATCAGAGCAGTCGTAGATTTTTGAAGCAAAACTCCCAAACAAAAGTTTTAGCATTTGAACACTTTCTTCTTCAGGAATCATTCGAGTTAAAAGTCATTAATTCAGTTATATTAAAAAGGAAAATCAAGAAATTAAGCTTAACATTATTTTGTCTCGTGATATTGATTTATTTGTTTATTCATTTTGTCCTAGACTTTTTAAGCTTTTTGGACATTTTCATAAGTTTCTTATTTGAGTTCACAGTGCGTTACATCCTCACGATAATCACTGTATATATGTTCTTTTTAATAATAATAATAATAATAATAATAATAATAATAATAATAATAATAATAAAAGCAGACTCCTCAGGCCTGTACATTCACAGCTCCACCCAAACTGCTGCAGTCTGAAGCTGATTACAGTAAATGAAATCTGGCCCAAAAAAAACCAAATCTGGCTTCGAGTAATTCCGGCATCGTGTCGGGAAAGTTAGCGACACTTTCCACCCATGAAACAAACACTGACTGCAAAATTATAGCTCAATGAAATAACCATCTTTCTGCAGTCATCTCAAATTATCATGACCTATGACACTGATTTCAGCGTCGCTACAACTGTTGTGTAAGTTTTGCAAAAAAAAAAAAAAAATGGAAAAAATACAACTGCAATCATTCTGTGCGTTTCTGCAGAGTTTTACTTTTTTTTTTCTTTCTGTTGTTGCTTTTAGGAAAAGCAAATGAAAAGATACTAAAACGTAACAGATCTGATCCTCAAAATAAAAGCACGTCCATTTCATCGTTTCACAATAAATCCTAAAGATTCATTTAGAAAGAAACTTATTGAGCATCTTAAATAATAATAATAATAATAATAATAATAATAATAATAATAATAATAATAATAATATCCTAGCATTATTCCTGCCTAATTCCAGAAAACATCATTTTAGGATTTCTGATTTTTGGGTCAAGTTTTAAAACTAGGATTCCTAGCCTCGCTTGAATTTAAATAAAATTATAACATTTAAAGGAATAAAGCGTTCTTATGGTTATTGTAGTTATTGTGGTTATTATGGTTATTATAGTCACATAATGAGTTGAAAGTTCAAATTTGTAAAATAAATAAATAAATAAATAAAAAGAATTGATTAAATAATTACATGGAAATTAGTTTCGAACGAACTAGAATTTAGAAAGAGATTTTTTTTTTTTTTTTTTTTTTGTCACCAACACGCCCCAAACCAGCAGAAAGCAGAAAGTCATTGTTTTGCACTGAATGCTTGCTGAGCTTTATCTGAATTCCCATGCTACCGTTTTAGGACGGGTCAGTGCGAAATCAATGAGCAGGTGGACATATGTCAGTAATTACACGGCCGTTTCTCTAAACGACACCCCCCTCCCCCTCCCCATATACATGCAAATATACCTCCATTAACGGATTTAAATACGGGGGGGGGGGGGGGTGCTGGAAGTTTTATACACACAAGAAAAAAAAAACATCACAATTTTCATTTACTTCATCCTCATTTGCATGCACTTCATTGGAGGCGCGTATTGACTCTCGGTCCGCTGTGTCACTCCTCTAATCCGCGGGGCCCAGAGACGGCGCGCGGAAAAGCAGCTGTCGAGCTTCATTATGAAGCAGCACTGGCAGCTTGTTCAGATCGGTCCAGTCAGACGAGGCTCAATGGGGGGAAATCATTAAGTTAACACTTTCCCTAATGTCGCCTTTGTGCGCGCGCCATTGTTTTACTGGAAACCTGCGGCACGGCGCTTCCCTCAACAAAACGCACCCAGGAGCGCGGGGCCTGGATTCCCACAGACACAGAGCTGCTCATCAGAGGCTTGAGGGGACGTGTGGAGAGTCAGGTCCCACACGAGAAGTTCATATCATAGTCATATAGGCGGCTTTCTTTTATCGCTTACTTTTACGCACGAGCAAAAAAATACAAGTTTTTGTTTTGAACTTGAGCACTGTAGATATTAGTGAATGGTGGGAAGTTGCAAAAAAAAAAAACCAAACATTTACCATATAGTAAATATGTGCATCTTATTATTATTATTATTATTATTATTATTATTATTATTATTATTCTTTTCTCTAAGGTCGGATTCTGGATATCCCGTGCAAAGTGTGTGGAGACCGAAGTTCAGGGAAACACTACGGAGTTTACGCATGTGATGGATGCTCCGGATTCTTCAAGAGGAGCATACGGAGAAACAGGACGTACGTCTGCAAATCCGGCACTCAGGTGAGTCTCGGATCCTCCAGGCAGAGAGCGCATTAGCTAATTTGCGCAGCAGTTCCTCGAAGGAAGAGCTCGCGTCTAGTTTCATAATTGAAAGATTATCCAAGAAGTGAGCCTCCTCCCGTGCCTTTGAGGGCCCTTTGGTCCGTCTAGTGTAACAGGTGTAATCCAATCTAACTGGCTGGATTTGGAGAGCGGTAGGCGGGAATGAGATTATTGGCCAAGCGGCAGGGGAGCGAGTCAATGGCCGTCATTACTGCACGATTCCCCTCATACCTGTGGAGTGTCCCCCTCCCCTCTGTGGAAGATGTCTCTGTATGCGTGCTCTCTCTCTCTCTCTCTCTCTCTCTCTCTCTAGGATCCCTTGCTTCTCTAATTCCTGTTATTTTTTTTTTATATATATACATTTAGGGAGGCTGCCCAGTGGACAAGACGCACAGGAACCAGTGTCGCGCGTGTCGCTTGAAGAAGTGTCTGGAAGTGAACATGAATAAAGACGGTGAACACACTTCTGTCTGGTCTTCTGTGGAAAATAAAAACGATGCATTTAAATTGACGCTCGCAGAGCATTTTAGACTTTTAATGCGCAATTTTTTTTTAGTTATTAACTGATTTGTTTTTCCATCGTGCATGCTGCTTTTCATCGAAACAGCCGTGCAGCACGAGCGAGGCCCGAGAACATCGACCATCCGCAAGCAAGTGGCGCTTTACTTTCGGGGCCACAAGGAGGTGAACGGATCCTCCTCGCACTTTCCCAGCACGTCCATCCCGGGGCTGCACTTCTTCACCACAGTCACTCAACTCGAGACTCACAGTCTGGAATTGAACACGGTGCCGAGCACACCAGAGCGCCAGGGCATGGTGGGGCTCGCGCAGCCCACTCCTAAAGTAAGCTAGCAATACAGCTGGGTGTGAATGAGTGTGTCAGTGTGTGTGAGTGAGTGTGTGTGTGTGTGTGTGGGAGAGAGAGAGAGAACGAACCGGCGGCACATTGGATCCAGCGCGAGCCAGACTGAAATAAAGACAAATAAATGAATATATATGAATGGAAAGTGAGGAGTATATATAAACATTTCTACATTTCCAACAACATGTACAGCACTGAATGAATGCATGAAGTTGGCTTCTATGAGCTGTGTATAGTCTTGTAAAGATTTCCTAATGGTCATTTGTGTGTGTGTGTGTGTGTTGTTAAATCAAATAGATATGTGTATTATCTCAGTCTGTTATCTCGTCTCCTCTGCAGTATCCACATGAAGTCAGTGGTGCACCCATGTATCTGTACGAAGTGGCCACGGAGTCTGTGTGTGAATCGGCCGCGCGCCTCCTGTTCATGAGCATCAAATGGGCCAAGAGCGTTCCTGCTTTCTCCACACTCCCTTTACAAGATCAGGTAAGTAGATGAAGCTACACGGAATCCTGAGCTAGGGGTTTGTGTGTGTGTGTGTGTCTGTGTGTGGAGAAATCTCACTTGAGGATCACTTCGTATTTTTGCAGTTGATCCTATTAGAGGACGCCTGGAGAGAGCTGTTCGTCCTGGGTGTAGCGCAGTGGTCCATTCCAGTGGACTCCAACACCCTGCTTGCTGTTTCAGGTAAAATTAATCATCAGGCAAACGTTCTTACATTATAAAATATATTTTACAAAACAAAACAAAACTTGGTAATAGGCTACTCATAGCTAATGCGCCATTGTATTCTATTTTACGCACGCGCTTTTATAACTAATCACCACGCTGCTTATGGTGCATTTGTATTCCGTGTTCCTTCAGGGATGACCACAGAAAACACGGAGTCCCAGAGGCTAAACAAGGTGGTGTCAGAGATCCAGGCCCTGCAGGAAGTGGTGACGCGCTTCCGGCAGCTGCGACTGGACGCGACGGAATTCGCCTGCCTCAAGTGCATCGTTACCTTTAAAGCTGGTAGGCTGGAGCTCAGAGACGTTCTCACGACTGCAAGTTTGATTTAATGACACCCCGACAGTGATGGGACAGAATGCCTGTACAGTCTTAGGCACGTGCAAAGAAATGCTTTAAAGATTCCTTTAACAATAATGAAATGAAATGTTTGTACTTTAAAAAAATGAATACTATCAAGAGCAGTGAACAGAAATAAACTAAACAGAGTCAATATTTGGCGTAAAAATACTGTGCTTTCTTATAAAACCTTTAGTAGTCTCAGGTCCAGTTTGTGTAGTTTTATCAGGAAAAGAGCTGGAAGGCTTTGAGCATCTTGGAGAATCTGAAAAAACTGTTATGTAATATGTTGCTTTCTTTTCTGACATAAAAACATATTTGTGTAACATTAGATGCTGCAAAAGTAATGTTTGTGTTCTGACTCAATAAAGCAATGAACATCTATAACAAAATTTCTACGAAAAATGCATTGCACGGTACTGTACAGTATATTTGCATGTACAGCCTACACGACCTACTAAAGGTGTTTTGTTGGTTTGCGGCGCAGTTCCGACGCACAGTGGAGCTGAACTGAGGAGCTTTCGAAACGCGAGCGCCATCGCAGCACTCCAGGACGAAGCACAGCTCACACTCAACAGCTACATCCACACCAGGTACAACACGGCAAGGTCCTGAGTAGGGAATAAAACACGGAGGGGGCATGCTGCGAAAGGAAACTAATCAACGGAGGGTCGGTGTCATGCGGCACAAGGCGAAGAGGAGTTTATGTTTAGTTAGCTGACACTGGAGACTCCTTCCATAAATGCTGAATAAATGTCACCATATCGACAATTACACCCATTTTAAAAATGTTTACGTACAAGTCCAAGTGTAAGGCGTTACTATAGAAACGGTAAGGTATTAGAACGAGCGCTTTAATGTAAACCTTGCAGTCAGAATCGTTCTGTTATAGAAAATTCTGTGGGGTAAGATCTGACTAATGACCATCATACAGTCAGGTCCGGAAGTATTTGGACAATGACAGAGTTTTTGTGATTTTGCCTTTATACACCATCACAATGGATTTGAAATAAAACAATCAGGATGTGATGGAAGTGTCGACTTTCAGCTTTATTTTAAGAGGCTCCACAAAAATATGGCATTTACCATTTAGGAATTACAGCCATTTTCAGCAAAGTGCCTCCATTTTCAGGGGCTCAAAGGTATTTGGACAAAGTGACATAATTGTAAATATAACCATCATTTTAATACTTGGATGAAAATCCTTTGCAGTCAATGACGGCCTGAAGTCTGGAGCC
>CM041004.1:8117432-8134684 GCA_022985145.1 Pangasius djambal
GATAAACACCAGTCATCTTGTTCCACTGGCAGCCATACATGCCCATGCCATAACACTGCCTCCACCATGACACATGATGTGGTATACTTTGAATGACAAACTGATCCTTTCTTTCTCCATACTTTTCTCTTCCCATCATTCTGGTACAAGTTAATCTTGGTTTCATCAGTCCAGAGAATCTTATTCCAGAACATGGGAGGCTTTTTTAGATGTTTTCTGGCAAAGTGTAATCTGGCTTCCTGTTCTTGAATGTCACCAGTGGTTTGCACCTTGTTGTAAACCCTCTGTATTTACATTCATGAAGGCGTCTCTTGATTGTAGATTTTGACAATGATACGCCTACCTTCTCCAGAGTATTCTTGACTTCTCTTGATGTTGTGAAGGAGTTTTTCTTCACTAAGGAAAGGATTCTGCGATCATCCACTTTAGTTGTCTTCCGTGGTCTTCCAGGCCTTTCGATGTTGTTGAGCTCACCAGTGCTTTCTTTCTTTTTAAGAATGTACCCAACTGTTGATTTGGCCACACCTAAGGTTTTTGCTCTCTCTTATAGATTTATGTTGTTTTTCAGCCTAATGATGGCCTCCTTCACTTGCACTGAGATCTCCTTGGACTTCATATTGGTAGCTCCAGTCGAACTGCTGCCAAATGCCAACTCAATACCTGATATCAACTCCAGACCTTTTATCTGCTTCATTTGTCTTGAAGTAACGAGGGAATGGACCGCACCTGGTCAATTAACTTCTTTTCATTCAATTGTCCAAATACCTTTGAGCCCCTGAAAATGGAAGTAAAATGGCTGTAATTCCTAAATGGTAAATGCCATATTTTTGTGGAACCTCTTAAAATAAAGCCGAAAGTCTACACTTCGATCACATCTCGATTGTTTTATTTCAAATCCATTGTGGTGGTGTATAAAGGCAAAATCACAAAAACTCTGTCATTGTCCAAATACTTCCAGACCTGACTGTATAATCTGCGCAGCACTGAAGGAGCATGAACCAGCAACTGATAACGAAGTGGAAGTATTTGTCCTTTTTGTGTCCACTGATCTGTGTCTTTCGGTTCCAGGTACCCGACTCAGCCGTGCCGCTTCGGGAAGCTGCTGCTGCTTTTGCCTGCGCTGCGTTCAGTCAGTGCTTCTACAATTGAAGAAGTGTTCTTCAGGAAGACGATTGGAAACGTGCCCATCACACGGCTTCTCTCTGACATGTACAAATCAAGTGACATATGAGCATTATATTTCCACTCAAGAGGACTGTGGGGAAAAAAAAAAAAAAGCGGGCCCGGGAAAATGACACACTGTCCCAGGCCAAGTAACAAAAGTGACTTACGATATGATTATATCGTAATGTACAAGAGAGAATGGCTATAATGGTTCTGGAAACATCTCTATGCCACCTCTAAAGCAGACGGCATAAAAGACAGCATTTCTAGTGGGAGAAACTCTAAACTGTAAAGACTGTTGGTGGCTGAACAAGTTCTGTTCACTGGTTCGGAAAAAAAACGTTACACTGTGGGATACTTTGTGACTAATTTTCATCTAATCTTTTTAAATCTACTTATAGAGATAACTTTCATGATTTATTTTCCCCCAAAAATTAGACAGCAGAGGCGTTTTTCTTTTGTGTGTGTGGACTCAGATATGTACAAACACATAATGATTACTTATTAATAGGACATTTTACAGTCTCTAGAAGACCAATGAGCTTTCCTACCAATGTTGTTGTTTTGTTTTTTTTTTGGTTTCAGTTTTGTCGTTCTGTCCTAGAGCTTCGGTGGAAACCAAAAAAGATTAAAAAAAAAAAAACAAACAAAAAGAGAGAGAGACACTGAATCCCAAATGGCTTGGCAGACATATAGGGAGTAGGGGTCCATTTCAGATGCAGCTGGAGACGCGAGACAGGTCGTGAGGTGCTGTCCATTAGGAGGAGGTCTCTGTTCCTTTGACACAGTGCTGAAAACCAAAGGCTCATGCAGCTGAACTCATCAGAACATGACTCACACTAAAGTAGGGGTGGGCGATAATACTACTTCTCTTTTCCAGTCAAAGCCAAGCACTGCTATTGCTTGTATCAAGGTCGTTCTTGGAAGAGGCCATCGTGAGTGCTTTTTTTTTTTTTTTTTTTTTTTAAGAAACAGAAACCATATTTGCACAGAAAATTGTGGGTCAATCCTAATCACAGTCCCAACTGGGTAGTGAGACATGTACAAGAAAAGAAAAACTAACATGTGTAGAATGGCTTAGGAGCTATTTTTCTTTTGTACTTTGAATTTAAATCACAGGGCTAGTAAATAGGGACCCCTGAGCCGCTCAGCTATATGGCAGGATTAGATTAGACCTCCTTTTGGATAAAAGAATCGGCCAGATGAATAAATGTAATAATCGATACCCTACTAGGTAGTGCACTACCCTCTCGTCCCTGCTCCACCAGCACATGTGGAGCTCTTCTTTACCTGGATGATGTGAACGGAAAAGCTACATCCCGACCTGGACATACTGCACCATTTAGCGCTGTAGCATGCAGTTTTGGATGTAGCTAACGATTCTGCTAACGATCGCTGCAGTGTGACCCCGCACTTCCGCAACATTTTAAAAACAAAACTGCCAAGTTTTTTTTTTTTTTTTTTTTTTTTTTTTTTTTGCAGCCTTTGAATCTTACTTTTGTGTAGTTACTAACACACGTCCAGAAACATGTTCAGCACTTGTATTTTTTTGTAGTTTGTAAATATATTCCTTGTTGTAAAAAGTAATAATTTTGTGAAAAGTTGTCTAAATATTAGAATAAATATTGAATATTAAACTGCTGCATCCCAGCTTTTTTTTTTGAATCTTTGGGTTATTACTGTTATCAGGTTGAGTCCCCCATACTCGATCTTGCGTGGTGAAAGATCCACATCCCCCCCAAGCTCCCACTAAGCAAGGACACAGAGAGGTTCATATCTGGCCTGGAGTGCATATTGAACCATCAGTGCTACAATACACCCAGACCTTGAGTTAAGTTGCTGTTCCTCGGGCTTCAAGCACTCTTTGATAAATCAAGGGCTTTGGCCAAATTGCATTTTTTAATCTTCATTTTGGATAGAGGAGCAGCACAATGGAAAGAATCATGATTGCAGATGACAATGTTCAATCCAATTTAGCTTCTTCCTTTAATGTGGTCTGCACTGGCGCGGAGTGAACTGCAAGGTTACTTGAAGCAAATAGACACACCTTTCACCAAGTCTCTTCCCAGTGTAACTAAATCCAATTTGTAAATATTATCTGCTCTCCCCCACCCCAAACTCCTCTATAAGGCTAATACCTTAGCATCTCATTCTCTTTGGATGTATACTCACTGTCAGCCCATCATGTGGCTGCAGCACAGTGCATACAATCCCGTAGATGCATGTTAAAAGGTTCAGGTAATGTTCACATCAAACAAAATAAAATGGGATCTCAGTCACTTTGACCGTGGTTGGAGACACTTTTTGCCGATGAGAAAGGTCAGAGGACACTGGTCAATAATCACTCTTTACAATCACGGTGAGCAGAAAAGCATCTCAAATTGGACGACATGCCAAACCTTCAGGCAAGAAGACCACAGAGGCTACAGAGGTCACAGATTCACTCAGACTAGACAGTTGAGGACTGGGAAAATGTCGCCTGGTCTTTTTCCAATCTTCAACTGTCCAGTTTCAGGGAGCCTGCACCCACTGTAGCCTCAGTGTACAGGTAGCCAGTGAGTGTATTCCCACATATTCCAACTTTTACATTTACAGCAAGTTCCACAATTTTTTTAGTTGATTCCAAGCGTTGAATTTGCATTTGGTAGTTGTTCGATGGAACTCTCAATACGTGGTCCAAAGAGATGTTGATGCAAGTGAAGGAGGCCATCATTAGGTTGAAAAAAAAGACCTATCAGAGAGATAGTAGAAACTTTAGGTGTGGCCAAATCAACAATTAGGTACATTCTTAAAAAGAAAGAAAGCACTGGTGAGCTCAGCAACTCCAAAAGGCCTGGAAGACCATGGAAGACAACTAAAGTGGATGATCGCAGAATCCTTTCCTTGTTGAAGAAAAACCCCTTCACAACATCGAGCCAAGTCAAGAACACTCTGGAGAGTGTCATTGTCAAAGTCTACAATCAGGAGATGCCTTCATGAATGTAAATACAGAGGGTTTACCTCAAGATGCAAAACACTGGTAACATTCATTAACAGAAAGGCCAAATTAGACTTTTCTGAAGAAAAAAAAAAGAACTGACCAGTTCTGATGTAAGATTAACTTGTACTAATGATGGGAAGAGAAGAGTATGGAGAAGGAAAGGAACAGCTCATGATCCAAAGTATACCACATCAACTGTCAAACATGTGGAGGCAGTGTTATGGCATGGGCATGTAAGGCTGCCAGTGGACCTGGGTCACTGGTGATTATTGATGGTGTGACTGCTGATGAAGTAGCAGGATGAATTCTGAAGTGTATAGAGCAATACCTTCTACTCAGATTCAGTCAAATGCTGTAAAACTAATAGGACGGCGCTTCACAGTACAGATGGATAATGACCCAAAACATACCATGAAAGCAACCTGAAATGAAATGTTCTTAAATGTCCGATGACTGAAACCCAGTAGAGCTGCTTTTCTCTTACTGAAGACAAAACTGAAGGCAGAAAGACCCCCAAACAAACAGCAACTGAAGGTGGCTGCAGTGAAAGCCTGGCAAAGCATCTCCAGGGAGGAAACTCAGAATTTGGTGATGTCCATGGGTTCCAGATTTCAGGCAGTCATTGACTGCAAAGGATTTGCATCCAAGTATTAAAAATAATCCTAATATTATGATTGTTAGTTTGTCTAATTGTCCATTGTCATGGTGTACAGAGGCAAAATTACGATAATTGTATCACTGTCCAAATAATTATGGACCTGACTGTATGTGTGTATATATATATGCATGTACACCGATCAGCCATAACATTAAAACCACCTGCCTAATATTGTGCAGGTCCCCCTTGTGCCACCAAAACAGCTCTGAGCCATCGAGGCATGGACTCCACAAGACCTCTGAAGGTGCGCTGTGGTATCTGGCACCAAGACGTTAGCAGCAGATCCTTTATGTCCTGTAAGTTGCGAGGTGCGGCCTCCATGGATCGGACTTGTCTGTCTAGGACATGCAATAGCTGCTCGATCGGATTGAGATCTGGGGAATTTGGAGGCAAAGTCAACACCCCGAACTCAAGACGGGCAATGACATGAATTCTCCATGTCAGACTATATGATGAAGATCCTCTAATGATAGTAATTCTCTTTAACTGCAGGTCTATGTGATGTTTATGTCATTAATCAGCATGATTTGGGTTCATGTAGAAAATGCGAGTGATGTATGAGCCTGATTGGCAGAAAACCCTTTACAAGCGCTTATCCGGGACTGCAAAGGTACAACTACCACTCAGGGCAAGATATAACCACTAGTAGTAGAATAAAGTTAAACACTCAAGGGCAGCGAGTTTGAAAAGTTTAAAAGAATAAATCACAAAAGCCTTTCATCACCATCTGTGTGTGAACAGTTTTATTGGAAAACCTTCAGAAACAAATAATGGCACAGCAATATACAAATCCGGAAACATGCACCAACAGTGGCCTTGTGTTTAAATGTACTTCAATTAGGAATAAAACGAAACAAAACAAAAATTCGTCGAGGCTCAGCTCAGCTAGTGGCTGCGTGGGTGTTACAGTTCACACACTTCGCATCGGAGCAGCGTCACTGAAGTGCGTTCTGCTCTGTGAGAGAAAGTATAGTCGTAGATTCAAGAGTAGTGCAAGTATTAGACAGAAAAAAAAAAGCCACCTGTCATAAATTTAATGCTTCGAGAATTAAAATTCAGTTAAAGAAAACTTACTAGAATTTATTCCAAC
The DNA here is from genome assembly GCA_022985145.1 of Pangasius djambal. Lineage (NCBI taxonomy): Eukaryota > Metazoa > Chordata > Actinopteri > Siluriformes > Pangasiidae > Pangasius > Pangasius djambal. Next base: position 8,123,325 of record CM041004.1, read on the forward strand.
AATGGTAAATAATGTTTGCATATATATATATGGAAATGATTTTTGGTTCATGTTTGTTGGTTATTTCTTGCAATAATATCCTGAGCCTCATAACTTTCAAAGTTAGTGGTGCCTCTAATCTACTATGATCTCCACAAACCTAAAACATGAGATGCCTCTTTTTTTTTTTGTCTTTAGGTTAGAGCAGAAATGATTTTTTTTTTTATTCAGAGCACAAAGTGACAAATCTCTAGAGACGGTGCACTGATTTTACAAAAGTGCTGACAATTCATTCTACAGTGCGATGGTGAGATGTTTTAGTTTTTTTTTGTTTTTTTAAAAGTTTGAGCTTCCGAATTTTTTTTTTTTTCGCTCAGGACCACATGCGGTATGCAGCGTGAAGGGTTCAGGTGAGCTGTAAGGGTTCATTCCGTTTTGTTTTTAATCCCAAGGGAAGAGTTCAGGTCGACTGAGACTTCTCCCCACACGTGTAGTGAGGTCCAGTGTGGGCGCTTCAGGCGTGTCTGACTTTGGAGGGGGTGTAGTTTTTATCTACAGATTCGTCCTGAAGGAACATGTGCAGGCAGCGTTCGTTTTGGGCCAACGGATGACCAGCCACTCTGCGAATACAGTAAAGAAAAGATGTTAATTAGTTAATTACTTAAAGGTTGAGCAGGTACAATGACACATCAGTGTAAGAACTGAACAGAGAAACAAAAGTAATAAGATGGTGACGGGGTGAAGGAGGCGTTACAGCAAAACTCCACTGGGAAAGACGTTAGAAGTGTCTAGAAATATAATAGAAATGTAATAGAATGTAATAGAAATATTCTGGTGCTGATTTGGAAGCTCTGGAGCCTGATCTGTCTGAGCACAGTGTACAGATGAAGTGAGAAAGCTGCAAGGACTAAAGCGCCGCTGCATCGCTGTCTTTAGGTAGACATGAAGCAAGGGCTAAATTTTGATGAAAGAATTTCGACGTTTAGACACTTAAACTGAGACACAAACACATACTTTTTTTTTTTCAAAAAATCAAAAGTGAAGTAAAATGCATTCGGTACAGTTTTTAAACAGGAACTAGGATCGATACAAGTGCCACAAGCCCGAGTTTCCTTTTATGCAGAAAACATTTTGAAGACAACGTGAAACAGACAAAAAGACAAAGCGAAACGGCACATTTTGCGTGCAGGTGACTTTGGGTTTATCCGTCAGAATTCTTTTCTCCAGAAAAACAAACATGGAGTCACAGCTAGACATTAACAGAGGCAGGAATGAGGCTGGAAAGACGTTCGGTCAAAGTCTGCCATTTTCACTACAGATTTTCTCTGGTTAGAAAGTAAAGAAAAATGTTTCCATGTCATATTATTAAAATATATTTGTTTTCGTAAAGCAGAGACGGCAAAGTTTATCACCGGCAGAAATACAGAATTTGGTCAAAACCTGATTTTCTGTTCATCTTGATTTTAGAGAGAGAGAGAGAGAGAGAGAGAGAGAGAGAGAGAGAGAGAGAGAGAGAGAATAAGACAGCCTGTGTCATATAATTGGATCTGATCAATCATTTGGACTACAGGAATTCCTGAAATATGTTTCTATCTTGCATGTACAGTCGTGTGAAAAAGAAAGTACACCCCCCTGCAGTTCTATGTCTTTATTCATCAGGGCCTAAATATCAATCGTGTGCTCCTCACCGACTTCAAAAACAAACAGATCACCTCAGGTGACAATAAAAAGAAAGAAGAACAGATTTCAATATGTAGTCATTTTTTTCCGTGAAAGTAAACCAACATTCAGAAACGAGATGGGAAAAAATAAGTACACCCTTCCTACTTCCACGGTCATTAAGAGCGAAATGAGCAGCCAGCTGTTACTAATGAAGAGAGACTGATAAACTCCTACAGAAAACTTTCACATCACGCTACTGTTTCTGTTTCTACACACAACTGCCACTGAATTATAGGGTGTACAAATATTTATCCCACCTGAATATTTCTGAATGTTGGTTCACTTTTTTTGGGGGGGAAAAATAACTACCTACAATTGAAATCTGTTCTGTTGCTCTTTTTTTTTTTTTCGGCACATGAGGTTATCTGTTTGTTTAGAGAAGTTGGTGAGAACGACACTATTGTTATTGTTAAAGACAGACATAGGACCGAAGGAGGGTGTACTTTCTTTTTCTCATGACTGTGTATCAGCGTCTTTCATCTCTCTCCAAATGTTAAAAGGAAGGAAATCATTGAAAAATTGAATTCCACTAAAAGGCAGCAACACGGTGATTTTCTAAAAGTAACTGCTTCCTTCCTTCATTCATTCATTCATCTTCATAAACACTGTGGGAAACATCTATGTCTATCTTTATACCTGCTTTTACTCATCGCCTCCAGCTGTTTTTGCAGCTGGTTTCCTGGTTTCTGGTGCTGCGGCGTCGAATCAGCCAGTGGAGGCGCAGATATAAGCGTGACCCCTTTGGCTTACCACAATGCACATCTTCGCTTTAACCGGCGCTACATAGCTATCCTTTTAGCGCACAGTGATCGTTTCTGTGGACAACAACTGCTCGAGGGGAGGAAAAGCGACACAAATAACTCTCATGAGTCGATATTTAGCATAACATATCTTAGTAAAGCTGCTGCATGAAGAGTTCGTCCATGTGCGTCTCTTAATGCCAGTATTAATTTCCGCCAACTTGCGAAACTACACAACTGAAGACAAAGCTGATACGGAAGGTGGTTACCGAAGTCGGAAACACATCTCGAATGCACGTAATCACACACCGGCGCTTATGCATGCACGCGCTGTGCGGCTAGAACACGCAGGGAGCGTGTGGACCCTTAAGTGCTATTAACGATGAACAATGACATTTAATTCAGGAATTTTTGTTAAGAGAGAGGAAAAAAAAAAAGCCCGTCTTAATTACTCGCGTATTGCTTCCGTTCTCCAAACCTAATTTGCAGCGGCTCAGCTCGTATTAAAATTCAAACAGGTAGCGACGACACATTTGCACATGAAACAAAGATAACAGCAAAGTCTGCAATCACAGCAAATAATTACAATCGCACTGTAACTTTTATTGTCTCTGCCGGTGGGGGAACGGCACCTCAGATCAAAAATAAGCACGGGTGCACGTAACATCCTGCGGGGAAGAGGAACGCACGCCTGTAATTTCACTCGCAATTATCATAAATTACACAGCGAAAATAAAACAAATGTAAAAAGTAAAGCTGGGTGCACTCGCGGCCTCTCATCAGTTTCGATCCTTTGGTGGGTAATTATGAGGGACGCGGAGGAGAAAATAAAGAGAGAGAAAGTAGAGCTATCAGCTGACAGGAAAGGCTTGTAAGTAAATCTGCTCCTCTGTTTAACTTCCACCCAAGAAACTTCAGATTAACTTCGGGAGAGGAAGACGTATTGTTACTGCTCATTCTTCTACCAGCTTTTACAGGCATTCCAGCCCATTTTAGCGACCCTGCTACGGGGCTGCTTTGTCACTGCTACAATGAAAGAAAAAAACGCCAAGAAAGCTCAGTTTCAGGATTTAAATAATAATAATTTAGAACATTCGGACCAACAGGATTTGTCTTGCAGCTGGCCAAATGACATGTTTCGCAACTACCAGGAAATAGGTACTCTTTCGGAAAGTATAGTGCAGCTCAAAACACTAAACTGAAAGAACAGAGGGAAGGGAAGACAACACAAAACAAAAACTTGGTTGTTTTTTTTTGGTTTTTTGTTTTTGGGATGAAAACTCTCCTGTAAGATTTCTGCCTATAATACGATCCGGACTATGATGAGTGATTTGTAAACATGCATTTCTCCCCAGTCTTGCTGGAACAGTAGAAAAACGGCGGTAAATAAATAAATAAATGAATGAACGAATGAAAGAAACTTCATCCCGTACTGCACATTGCTGTTTTTCATCAGCAAAATCATTTCTGGGTGAAATATTCCTTGAAGAACTTGCGGCCAAGTGCCTTTTTTTTTTTTTAGCGCAGCGGGGCATTAGCCAACCGTAGCACTTGACTCCTGTTCGGTTTCTGGACACTTTCAGACCTACTTGTTGAGGAATTGCTCCAGGCCTTGCCGCCGCTCCTCGATGAAGGAGTCGTCGAAGATGCCGTCGTCTCCACGAAACGGGAGCTGCCGGAACAGGGCTTTCCCTGGCAGAGGAGGAACGACCACCTGACACACACACACACACACACACACACACACTTACACTTACTAACTCACAGCTTTTAAATAACACTGGAACGCATTTCTATAAACACATTTATTCGTTGTAATCTGTAATCTGTTCATGCGAGGAATTTGCTATTCATGAAGATCCTGTAAATTCGGAAAAGCGCTCGTAGCCGACTCGTGCTCCTGAGTGTGCGCATAAAAAGAACGCTAACTAATCCAAACCTCACCTGGATCGATTTCGAATCATATAACCTGCACAGATTACTGAATTTCTATATCAGGAATATACTGTGGAGTTTAAATTTTATTACATTTACATTTTATATTCATCCTCATGCTAGTTCACACGGTCAGGGACTAAGAGCACCATCCAGAACATTCAGCATTCAATTCAGACAAATAAAACGAATCAGTCAATTATGGCGAAAGTAATAGCGCCGTATAAACAGAGGACGCGCCGGTCTGTCTGTCTGTCTGTCTGCGCAGAGCCGTAAGCCGTAAAACAAACCCCTCAGCTGATGGAGGATTTAGTGCTCGATTATTATTATTATTATTATTAATACGATACATTATACATTTTTTTTGGCATAGAAGTGAGTCAAAATAACATCCACTTCTGTCCTTTAGCCTTTACTCTCATTGCTCAGTTCTTGCTCCCAGCTGTCTGTGCACTTGACCTTTTATGGAGTTTTGTGGGCGTCGCTAAATGCAAATGAGCTGTGTCGGGAATGCACTTTACACGGGATCAACGTGACACAACAAATTTTTCTAAAACCGGTGGAAAAATTATAGTTTGCTTTGGCTTACGCGCAACATTATTTTTTTTAAAAAATGATACATTTTTAAAAATCTGGAATTTACTTCTGTATCCAGTATCAAGCAAAGTCATCATTCAAAAGCTGATATAAACTTGTACTCGGTACAGGGCGTTCTTTCGACTTTTAGCCAATAAATAAAGGCACTGCCCCATTTTGCAGAGAAACACGTTAAGGCTTTTCTGAACAGCACGCTTCTCCGAGTCTCGGAGTTAGACTTTCGCAAACAGGTGCACTGGCCGCTGAGGTGCCGCGCTTCAGCTGGATTTTGGATTCCCCGGCGTCACACATCACACGCTGCGAGTTCCTTCTTTAGACATTCATCAAAGATTGCGTGACAGACACCGATGATCTGAAATAACAGAAGTAACAAAAACAAAAAAAAAAAAAAAAAACCTCCAGCTGCTATTGAAAGCATCGCTGTGAAGATAATGCAGCGACCGCGGCCTCATCGCCTGGATGCTTTGCGCGTCACTAATTGTGCTGATATTCAAGGCCTCTAACTTTGTTAATCAGTGAAAAAACTTGTGGGTTTCGTGCGCTTCGATTTCTTTAACTGGTAATTGTGCGTGTTAAAGTTTTTTTTAGGTCGAATCAAATTCGGAACGCTAGGTTTTAGACATACCTATATTATTCAAGAACGTATAACGTCAAATTTAGAGAATTTGTCATGTTTTGAAAAAAAAGATATATATATATCTATAGAAAACAGAAATACGTCACATCCACACACCATCTGCTTATTTATTTATTTATTTATTTTCAAATCACTGTGATCCCATGTTTCTTACAAAAAAATACAGACAATATTAACTGTCTCTTAATATCAAACAGCCGGTACTGATTAAATTAGCAGCAGCTCTTTATGTGTTCCACGTCACTGTCCTTACAGTAAACAATACACTGATATACACTTCAAATAAGCCGTAAATACGTCATTTAGTATCTGCTGCGACAGTGGAACACCAGGCCTTCATTTTATCATTCTGCTATAAGGAGTGATTTTTTTTAATTTTTTTATTTTTTTTCTTTTTTACTGACTGAATCCTAACGCCTTCAGCCACGGCTCACCTTGCTCTCTCTCTCCAGCTCTCCTCTGAGCCACTCGAAGTCACTGTATCTCCTCCGGACACTCGACTCCTTCATCTTGAAGATGGGAAGGTTAGTCTGAGGAGGACGAGAGAGAAAGGAAAAGCAGGCAGTGAAACACGAATGAGTACAATTCTCATTTGTGATGCGCAGAAATGAAAGCGAACGGCTGAAACTGAAAAATCAGGGCACTGAGTGAGAGAGAGGGGGAGGAGGAAAGAAAAAAAAAAGAACCAAAATCGGACATTTCTGTGTATTCTTATTTGTCCTTTCTAAAATGTGCGGTACTAAGTGGTATTCAGTCGGGGGGGGGTTGCAAGGTGGAGAATCTGAAGAAAACGCACGCACATGCAGGAAATGAATAATACTTCTACTACGGATGGATGTCTCGATCACCAAATGTCTTGACTGTCTGCCTTTGGAGAGAGAGAGAGAGAGAGAGAGAGGGGGGGGGGGGGGTGTCTTATGTGAGGCCATAATTGAGATTAGAAGCCTGTATCGTTTCCCTTATTACGCCCTGGTCCTTCATCATCCCATCCTCGTCCATCCACGGCTCTCTGAATGATATAATAAGTCAGTCTCCACCCTTGAGTGTGCCTCTTCAGCTTTGCTCACAATGAACACCATCGATGAAACACAGCCATCCTGCTGTCCTCAAAACCCCTCGCCAGCTTTTACCAGCCTTACCCTAGTTTTTTAAACTCTCTTCTGCCGAACCGCGGCCGTCCTTGCTGCGCGTTTCCTCTTCCTCCCCGGTGAGCAACTCCTTCCTTCCCTTCCATAAACAGGAGTAATATCTCAAAAAGTCCATTCCTGTTGCATAACTAATAAATAACAACTAAACTAACGTTTAAGGCAACACCTTAGCCACTGAAAATCCTTAAAATACAAAGAAACTGACAATTTTGTGTGTGTGTGTGTGTGTGTGTGTGTGTGTGTGTGTGTGTGTGTGTGTGTGTGTGTGTGTGTGTGTTCATTCGAAAAACCTCTCGGCTCTGTTTAATGAGTCCTAGCAGGAACGGGTCGTCTTGCGGACTGTGAGTGTAGGGTTACGCTTATACAGAACGTTTACGGAGCAACGGTACTCTTGCTGTTCAGAGCATTTGAGCTGTGCTTTCCTCGAAGCAAAGAAGTTAATCCCTGGGTCAACCCATCGGGTAATCTAATACACACACACACACACACACACACACACACACACACACACACACACAAGCAGCAAGAAAGTTGCTATAGACAGGGCAGTTTTCAGTCTCATGCATACGGGAGCCGGGGGTCAGACACGGAGCCACGTGGATGAACAGGGGAGAGGACAACTCTTTCTTCACGTAGGCGGAATCAAATGCACGGATGAGTGACGATCATTAGATGCGACACTGTGCGAGTGGAATACTGGGATACGAACGAAGGCAAAACAGCCTCTAGACCATGAGCGCTCTCCAGAAGCGACAACCGTGTGTGTGTGTGTGTGTGTGTGTGTGTGTGTGTGTGTGGCGTTTCAGGAACACCATCACAAGCAACAGGGGGGAAAAAGAACGCAATGCCGCTGTGTGTTCAGCGCTCAAAATATTCAGATCTGTCTCCATGTTCAGATTTAAACTGGAAGTAGGCGTGGTCTGGACCAGAATTTTTTATTTTTTATGCGAATGCACTGGAAAACAAACAGGGCTGCTGGGAAAAAAAAAAAAGTCATTTCTCATTCACAAATTATAACAAAATATACTCGTTCAGTGGGACTGAGGAAGAAAGATTTATGTTTCAAACCAAAAAAGTCTTACCCAAAAAAAAACAAAAAAAACAAAAAAAAAACAGGATATTTCATTTGTTTGTAAAGACAAATGGTAAAAATATGGTTTTAATTTGGAGCTCAGTAGCTCAGTAAGGCAGCTGGAGCAAACCACAGACCCAAAAAAAAAAAAAAAAAAAAAGCACCTCCTAATAGTACCACGTTAATGAACTTGGTCTCCAACCCGCGAGGGTTGCCAGGTTCCGCGTGTAATAAAGTCTGCGTATTGCCCATACTGCAAATCAGAAACGCATGCGCATGTAACCATGGTTTGTTAAATTGTTTTTGCAAAGATTGAGAGAAAAAAAAAAAAAAAGAGGAAAAAAAAAAAATCTCTCTCTTTTTCTACGCCTGAACATTTCGGGATAGTTTCAAGTCTTCCTGTGCGCTTCTCGAGCTGCAGTTAGGGTGGGAATTTCGTAGAAACCTGGCAACCCTGAGCACAAGCTCCACTTCTTTAAGCTCTAAGTTTCACGTTGTGTTTTTTTTTTTTTTTTTTTTTTTTCGTTCTGCAATCCTGATGCACACAACTAGTCTAAAGCTTTCTGGAAAAAACAGAAGAAGAAACAAAAGAAAAATAAATAAATAAATAAATAAACAAACAAACAAAATAAAGAATTGCGCGTCTCGCATTCGTATCTGCGTTTGTGTTCGTTCAGAAAGGCGCCATCTGTTCGATCCGAATAAAATATTCGCACCCGGTTACATCACTGCTACACAGCTGCCTGGCCTCATCGCTGCCTTAATGATCTCAATCCGACCCGAGCTGAACGAAAGAAGCAGACAAAACAGCACAACAAAAACCCTGATTAGTGCGGCGAACACACCGGCAGAAGCCGACGTCCACGTTAAACACCTGAAAACAGACCCGTTTATTCGGGGGCAGCGTTTCTGCTCAGATACTTCACTCGTTTCTTTGCGCTTCGAGGTCCTGTATGAGCAACACCGCCGCAAAACCACGCGCTTGGTTTAGCGTTCCTACCCACCATCGGCTTTCTATACTTTTTGCATTCGCAAATCGCGAGTGGAAAAAGGTTTACGCTGCAAACCGTCTGTGCGTTCGGCCGACGGTGAAAAGTTGGCAAGCGGATAAAGAGGCGATAAAGAGGACGTTCAGGTAATTAGGAGGTTCTAGTCTTTTCATAATCACGTGGGTATAAATAGCTGCCACCTTCGGACTTTTTCATCAACGGATGATAGAATTTCTTTCTTTTTTTTTTTTTTTTAATTTAATCATCTTGCTGACTTTTTCGAAAACTTTTCATAGATATGGAAATGCCTAGTTATACGCCTTTAGAACAAAACCTGCACCGAGAGAAGGAGCAAATTTAAATAAATAATAAAAAAAAAAAACTGTTGCATGCCAGGAAGCTGTGAAGTGTCTCGAAAGTTCAGTCCAGGAGCTGCACGGTACCACACGAGCCGGCGGCCGATTGAGTGAATCGAGGCTTCGAGCTGATGTTTTAGGACAGGAGTAAATTATAGAGAGCGTTAACATTTAACGCAGCAACACTATTATTTCATATATAATGTGTTTAATTTAGCAACGATGAATTACGCAGTGGTTAGTAGTGGCTCGGTTTGCTAGAGAAGTCAGTTTTCGGAACTATTTTAGATAAATAAGTTTAAAAGAATAAAAGAAGATTTGTCCGGCATCATTTCTTTATAATAATAATAATAATAATAATAATAATAATGATAATGATAATGATGCAGAAAATAGAGGAACCAGACAGACTATAAACAAAAGTCAATGAAAAGATACAAAATGAAACTTTATCATTTCGACAGTCGGACGGAGAGAAAAGAGACAGAAATGACACTAGCGGAAAGAAAGAGATCATCCTTTTCATGCACATCAACCCAAAATAGCCGATTGTCTGATAGATGTACTAAAAGCGCTCCTTCTTTCAGTCACTCCTCGGCACTGTTAAAAGCCTCCACATGGCTTATGCCGATCCGAGGAGAGGGGTCTCCCTCCTCTCTTCCTCCCCCCCCACCCTGAGATGCATGTGTGCGCCGGAGGGACAATGGCGTGTCCTCATTAGGAAGAGAAGAGAGGGGAGCGGGAAAAGAGAGAGGGGAGGAAAAAAAAAAAAACCCTGCGCTGAAGGGTCACCGCGCTCACTGTAAGGGCTCAGCGCAGGCTATGCATTAGCTTTTAGCGGGCCGTAGCGAGTCAAGTTTAAGAGAGCACATTTCAGCTCTCGGGCCCTTCTCTCTCGGTCTCTTTTTCAAAATAAAAGTAGCACAAAAATGGATGCACAATGCCACCTCATCGCATCATATCTCCAAAGAGATGAGGAGAGGGACAATAAGAGCACTCACACTTGATGCTTACAAACCACCCCCTTCTCAAAATCCACCTCCAGAGACAGTCTCTCTCACACCCCGCTCTCACAAACACACACACACACCCCAGCCCTGGCAAAAAGCTGCTCCCTCGCTTTGTTCCCATAGCATCAACTCCCACTTTTGATACTGTCATCTCAAGTAGGATATGGTAGCCTTGATACAATATGGCCCCCATTACCATTAAAATAGTTGTCGGGGAGGATGCTGTAGACTTTGGATTACACTTGACTGGGACTGACAGCCTAGGCAAGCAAGCCATTTTTATTAATGGCCAAGAGTAAGAGAAAGAGAGAGAGGGGTTTGGAAACGGAGGAGAGAATGAAAGAGGGATGAAGAGGTGGAGGTGAAAGGAAGGGTGAGAGAAAGAAGGATGGGGGGGAGGGGGGGGCGATGGTGGTGGGGGGGTGTATTCTCCTGTCTGTAAACAAAGTCCTCTCCCATGCTTTTTTCGAGTGGAGCCAGGTCGAACGCCGCTCCGTTTTCTCACTCTGTAAACATGCGAGAGAGAGAGAGGGAGAGAGGGAGAGAGAGAGAGCGAGAGAAGCAAAGCAGATCACACAGCATAACACTTCAAACTAACGACTTCTGAGTCGTGCTTCTGAGTAAGCGAGTACATGTTAATACTAAATTATTAAACACTGCGCTAACGGTGTGCATAAGCAATGGCTGGATTATTATTATTATTATTATTATTATTATTATTAATTAATTAAGCATAATCAAGTGTGATGATGGTGATAACGGCTGAAATTGGAAGATGTTAGATACTGTTTTTTCTTTAAAATCACAGTCCATTAGCATGGTTTATCGTTCTGCAGTTGTTGTTGTTGTTGTTGTTGTTGTTTAACATTTATAGGAAGCAATTTCAGCTTAGAATGACGGATATAAAAAGTAAAGCAGGAACTGTAAACGACAGTCCTGTTAAAAAGAAAGAAAGAAAGAAAGAGAGAGAGAAAGAAAGTTCACACAGACTCGGAGGCCAGATCTACAGTCACGCTCAGGTTCAGACTGCAGAAAGACGCAAGAGCAAACAAACTAAAAGATCCCACACACGGAATCGACGGAATCTTGCGAATGTCGGACTCTAAACAGTAGCAACTTTCTCTATTTTCATATTTATCTTGGAGACAACGATTAAAGAGGGGGGGGGGGGGTGT
>CM041004.1:8138349-8161695 GCA_022985145.1 Pangasius djambal
ATCACCATAGTGATCACCATAGCTCCCAATGACCAATCACTAATCACCATAGTGATCACCATAGCTCCCAATGACCAATCACTAATCACCATAGTGATCACCATAGCTCCCAATAACCAATCAATAATCACCATAGTGATCACCATAGTTCCCAATGACCAATCACTAATCACCATAGTTCCCAATGACCAATCACTAATCACCATAGCTCCCAATGACCAATCACTAATCACCATAGTGATCACCATAGTTCCCAATGACCAATCACTAATCACCATAGCTCCCAATGACCAATCACCACAGATTCCAATGACCAATCACTAATCACTAAGCACTCTCCAAGTGCGATTTCGTGACATCACTTCAACATGGCGGCACTCACAGTGAAAAGTTAAAACAAGAAATAACAGCGTGATTTAACGTTTTTAAGCAGCCTTTCGAGCTTCTGTTTATGTCTGAAATCGCTAAATACTGGGTGACACTTTGATAACTGAAATGTCAATTTGCTTCTTGTAAAATTTCTTTCCTCAAACTGCTCTTTCGTGTTATATTCTGTGCTTTTCACAGGGAATTATCACGTCCACTTTAACAAACAAATTAAGCCCCAAGCAAACACCTCCTCGGCTCCAGCGTACAGCGAGGAATCGTTTTATTTACGAAGTCAGACGGCTGAGTTCTCGTGAACGCTCTAATGTGGGAAGTACGAGTTTCCGAGTTGGAATATTTCGAGTTCCCGGTTGCCATGAGCGCTGCACAATCTGAGGTAAAGTTGCACCTTGTAATTAATTCTCCGCCTACACCTGTGGTTAAAACCCCCCCTCAACGTGTACTTTCACCTCGTTAACTTGGAGTCGTCTCCGCAACCACCAGTTCCTTCCAAATCAACACGTGAACAGCGTAAAGTCCCGCTTCTGTACTTTCACATGGGTTTATAGCAGCACTGGCTTTAGATCAGTTACTATACAGACACTTGGTTAAATCTATAACACTGACCGTACTGGTCGCAGTTTTGAGAAGATAATCATCAGCGTTAGTGTTATCTAAGATCTAATGGACTTGGATAAGTCTCTAATCTTCATCCTCTCTGTGCTGAGCTGAGGAGCACGTTCAGGAGCACGTTCAGGAGCACGTTCAGCCACAGATTCATCCAGTCACGTCCCTCCAAACGTCTCGGGGGTCTCTTTCATGCCATCAGCCTCCACAATGCAACGGTACGCAGAACTGCCTACTCCACTGACTGAGTCTCTCTCTCTCTCACACACACACACACACACACACACACACACACCGAAAGCGCCGAGGTGGGAAATGACATTATTACATTCTGCAAATTTCCACCTAAAAAGCCACGAACGCAGAAATCGAAACAAGCTATAATCTAGTTTTTCTATTCTTCTATTTTTGTCTTCAGAAAATCTTCCCTGTTCATGTAACACGTTCGGATATGCAAATGACCGTGACGATCTCATGAATATGCTAATGGAGCCCGTGACGTCACCCGGCGACTTTCTGAGCGCGCGTTCAGTGAGCAACTACTTCTCCCTGAAGATCAACAGGATCCTCATCAACAGTGAGGAAACTAACACTCCAGCATTCACAGCACTTCATTCCCACACTTCCTTGTTTTTATTGTTTTATTTTGTTCTGTTTTTAGGAAATTAAGAAGCAGGTCTGAGGTTGTGTTCTGTATGATATATGATATGATATGATATGATATAAATACATGTTCGTAAATAAATGCTGTCTTAACAACCCGCTGTTTGACATGGATCCTCTGATTTCTAGACTCATAACTCAATAATAATAATAATAATAATAATAATGAGTTATTAAGCGGGCGTGGAAGTGTAAAGCTCTAATTAACCGCCGGATTTGATCAGGACAGTGAGAGAAGCTAACATGCTAACATGCTAGCCAGCTAGCAGGCACACCTTCAGTCTGATCTCGTATGTAGTGAATCTCCCCCGGCCGACTCCCACCGTCTCGGGATTGCCCACATCGATCTCTAGGAAGTTGCTCGGAGGTCCGTAGGCATCGTTCAGGTTCTGTGGTTTGGCGTAGAGCCTCCGTGTGTCCGCTATGGTATCCTCCATCACTCCCCGCTAGCGCTAACACCCACAGCCTGCACTTCCTTCCGATCAGCTGAGACGCAGCTGACGCCGGACCTGGGCTGCGTCTCAAATCACTGCGCGCCGCCTGCACTGGAGCACTACCTAGCGCGAGACCTAACGGATTCAACGCCCTATCTAGTGCACTACATGCCCAAACTCAACCTGTTCGCTATTAAACCCAACACTGCACAGGTTCCCTGAACTCAGACTTCTACCAAGAAGTATTCCTCTATTTTCTTTAAGAAAATCTGCACAAAAATATCCTTGAATATGCCTAATCTTATTTGATAGAATAAAAAAAATACACCTGCGTGCATGTAGGTATCTTTTTATTATCCTGTATGTATTATTTTAGTATTTATTATTTATCATTTTAGACAAAATGCTTGCGTTTCACATAAAGTTGTACTATTTTGAAAAAGAAAAAAACAACAACAACATGGCGGCGCGCATGTTAGCAACAAGCATTGTGAGTTATTTTAAAGACAAACCTTTTTCTAAAAGGACTTGGAAGCTAGTAACAGGTAAGCATCCTCAAATAAATACAATAAAGTCTTTAAATGAAATGCTGAATGGATATGAAATGTGCACCGCAGACTCTTATTGTTTATTTATTTTTAAGTTATTGTGCAACTTTTGCTAACAGTAATCTGGGTGTAAGAGAAAAGCTACAGGAGACATTATATAGTCTGGGTTTGCAGTACACACCTCTATGCAGTGCTGCATGTATATTCAACAAACTAGTTAGTTGTGTTTGCTAGCTAGTTGTGTGTCTTGGTTGGAGTTGACATCTCAGAAATGACAAGTTATTAAAAATAATATTATAATAACATCATAATAATAAGATCTTATATAGACTATATGCATTAGCAATGTTCTCAGGCATTTGTGAATAATACTGATGAAATGTGGAGTGTTTTATGATTGTTATGATTGTCACTGATTGTTTGCAAGGAAATTCTCAAAGGTTAAGTCTGGGATCTTGTGAAATAATGTTTTTTTTTTAAAATAACTTGTTATTTCTAAGTTTGAACGATATTCTTTATAATTCAAATAAATGAAAGTCGCTGACATTTAACACATTTAAGGCTGATTCTCCAGTTTGACCGTCTAAACTTTTGAGAAATGAAATGGCTAATGCTGTTCTTTTAATGCTCCCTGAACAATCTTTACATGTCACGAAGTAAAGATCTAACGCTGGTCTAAATGTTAAAAGTGTCCCTTATAGAATTATAATATTTTATGTCTTATTCCGATGTACCCCAGCTAAAGGTCATCATCATCATCACAACATTGGAAAACACATTTTTTCATACAGGAACATTTTTCAAATTCATTCATGTTGTAAACACTGGTTACTTTAAAAAAAAAAAAAAAGTTGAGTTTTTTTTTTTTTTAAAGCAAACAACATATTACATATTTTTCATGAATTCAGTTCAATTTTATTTGTGTAGCTCTTTTAACAATGGACATTGTCACAGAACAGCTTTACAGAAATAAATACATTCAGGATATAAATTGTAAATGTGTGAATTTATCCCTAATGAGCGAGCCAGAGGTGATGGTGGTGAGGAAAAACTCCCTGAGACGACATGAGGAAGAAACCTTGAGAGGAACCAGACTCATGTTTTCACCATTTTCATTTTCTAGCAATCGTCACTTTGGTTTAAGGTGCAGAAAACCCCCTTTCGAGGTAAAATAGCTATTGTTTTTAAACAGTTTGTTTCATTGTTAAGTGTTTTTAGATGAATTCGAGGTCCAGGGACATAAAAGTACCTCCAGTTGGAGAATCCCCCTTAAATTGTACTGATTTAGCACTTTATAAAGTCATTCATATCCTACATCCATGTTACGTAAATGCGTACAGTCGATTCTTGGCAAAGCATAGTATCGTGTTAAGTTTAAACATGAAGACAACATGGAAGGACCCTGCAACTTGGAACATAACATGAGCAAACTTTAAACATATTTCACACAATGTTTGACGATTCCACGAGTGAGTCAACATCACAATCTCGTCACCGCAAAATAGTGCAAGTTTTCAAACATAGCTGGTCATTTCGTCAATAGCTTGAGTTCTGTTGGTTGTTCAGACCTCAGATTACGACATAAAGTCGATGAAATATAATAGTTTAAGCACAAACTGTGTGAAAACTTTTAGCGTCTGTGTCTATTAAAGTGGAACTACTACAATAAGCCCTAAATATCACTCAGGTTTGGAAAGTTTGTATTTTTTTGTCCCATTTTGAGGATTATAAAAAGATCTGGCCTTCTGTGGTGAGCTTTTAGACCGAGAGAAAACAAGTTTGTCTTTATGTCTGCCAAATTTCATAAATTGAGATCAGGTGCATCCTGTTTACTTTGATTTGATGTCTCTAGAACTTGAGCGGAATCAACCTGCTGCAAATTCAACTGATTGGACATGATTTCGAAAGGTACACACGCTACAGAAAAATGTAGGTAAACTAGTACCATTGCTAACTGTAGCTAGCGCCTCCCCAGCACCGCTTACAGGAAATGTACAGCGGTGCAGAGGGTGTACTGTCGAGACCTAAGCCTGTTGTTTTTGGACACTTGGAATGAAACGCGAGCTGAGTACTAGCTGTTTAGAAAACGCCCCTGAACGCAAGACACCCAATACACGGGCCTTGTATGCCTTTAGGTGGAAGTTGTTTTGTGAGTGGAATATAACTGTTCGACCCGATACACAGTAGACTGGCCAATTTCCAAAATACAAACTTTTCTTCATGGACTGCTGGACAGTGGTGAGTTCCCATCCACTCTAAAGGTGCATCCGGCAGCCATTGCAGTACGTCACATCTCTCTAGGGGCTCATAAGCTTATTACGACCTGATCTGAAAGGGGCGAGGTGCCTCCATCCACGACAGTTCCCCAGGAGTCTAACACAAGATCTCTTCCTTGTGCTGGAGTCCCTTAAAGATCCTTCTTACAAGCCTATGCATGATGCTGAACAGAAATGTATATCTCTGAAAGCTGCCTTTTATCTAGCAGACACTTCAGCTGCATGCTCTGGTGATTAAGCTTACCTTGCAAGGATTGATGGCCAGAGGACTCTGGAGTGGCCGTTGTTTGTCACTCCAGAGTCCTCTTTTTTCTTTACAAAGCTCATATCACACAATTTTCTGAATCAGTTGTTGAACCTTGAGGCTTTGCATGAAGGCAAACCTGTGGAGCGTTCCTTGGTGTGCCTGGTATGTGTCATATGGTGCTATTTAGACTGACGTTTAGGCCAACCAATTCTCAGTCCAGCTGTCCGTGTATTACAGAGGTAAGCCGTGGCAGGCTGCCTTGTCTAAACAGAGCCTGGCCCACAGGGTTGAGGATGTCATCATTGTTGCCCGTATGTGGGTTGCACACCCGGGCCCTACTGTGACATGCCACTATATGAGGAGTGTCTCCTCCTCATGAGCATTACTTAGAGACAGCCCAATACAGGAAGTCTCCACTGAAGCTACCTGGAAGTTCTACAAGGTCAATATTGCCCCTCATAGTGGCAGGAATATGGTGGTCATCTCTGAACATGTTTTCAGGTGTCAGTCCCCGTACTAATGTAGGTGATTTTCAGCCTCTGGTTGTTAGGATGGATGATAATCCATCGCCAGGACCAGCATTGACCCAGACAGTTCCATACATTATACAGAGCATCATACAAGTGACTTTACCTGGTCTCTTCTTCCAGGTTGTTGGACATCTGAGAAACGTAGACCCCTGTCGACTAGCCCCGATTGCGCCACACCCATTGGACCCATCGCTCACTATGACAGTCTGGTGCGCTCTGGGTTGCTCCTTGAAGACAGTCTGCAGAAAGCTGCACTTTGGCAGCTTGAGAAGTTGCATGGAGAGATGGCAAGGTATACCAACCTCCCTCTTTCTCCTCCAGAGAACGGGAAGGACAGTAGCTTAAGTGACAAAGTGTCCAAAATCTCCAAACCAGCGCATAGAGTTAAGACGGAGGAAACGGTAAAGGATGTGTCACCTGTTGCTTCGAGGAAAGAAGAAGAGGAATGTGGCACTGAAAAGGTAAGTGTTTGGAACGGGAATAAATCATGTCACACTGATTACTGATTATTAAAAAAAACTGTGGCATCACTTCTGTTGTCGCTGTGGGTTACTAATTGACTGGTTATTTGTTGTTTTTTTATTTTAGCTGAAAAGGGGTTGTTCTGCAGTTTTAGGGAGTATTTGGGGCAAATTCAAACATGAATTGCAGATGAGTCCCGACTGTGACAGACAGATGCTTTTCCGAAGGATAGTACAAGTTTCCTTGCTTTCTGTTCCGTCACCTGTAGCACGCGCATACTCAGTCTGACTTCATTACTCACGCTGTACTGGATTTACAGCTTTTCAGAAGTGAAATTCAAGCATTTTACCATATTTACAAATGAACATCAGCTCAGTGTTTTGAATTTACATGACTCTGTCCTGAGTGTATGTGTAAGTAACAGTGTGTGATTTTGTGTGCACTCTCCCAGTGTGTGTCTCTTTTGGTTAAGAGTAACTAAGTGTGTGTGTGTGTGTGTGTGTGTGTGTGTGTGTGTGTGTGTTCATGTGAAAGAGAGCACAAGGTGTGTGGGATGCTGGTAGCAGATGAATTGATTTTTGTATTTCATGAATTTTAACAGGGCGAGCAGTCCTGTGAGGTGAGAGGCCTAGCAGCATGATAATGTTTCTATTATCTATAATAATTGTCGCCTACTCTTAGAAATCAGTCACGCAGACCCAAAATACATATTTATCACTCGGAAGATGAGACTGTAAGCTTTTTAATGACATCAAAATAATTTATGCCTGTCTGCTCCAAATATCAGGAGTTACACAAGCTGTTCAATTAGCAGTGTATGCCTATTTGTAGCGCTGCAAAGTGAGTCAAATGGGTCATTTCTTCACTGACTAATTAAACAAGGATTAGCATGAAGAACTTGGGCAGCAGCTAGTATCTGATGAGGTAAATTAACTTCCGCTGACAATTTTGTCATTCATTTATTGAGCTATAAATAGGAGAGATTAAATACTACAATGCAGTCGCTAAATATTAGCTTGTTAAATAATGCTAGTTTAATGGAGTGAGTCATTTGTTTCATTTTCATTAATTCATTTCGATGCTGAATAGTGGTGTAATATAATGCCTTTGTAGGCTATTTTGTCGTAATCTATAAATCTACGCCCATGGCATAGCCATTTTTAGGCAATTTACATTGAGCCAGTAATAAATACCCCAAAGTCTGTGTTTCTGACCACCATATTTTGATCAAATAGGCCCCTTGGCAAATATCCAATGGTGTAATTATTTCGTATTGCTAATACACCTTAAATCTTGATGATGAGATCAAAAACACTAAAATTACATTCTTACTTACTATAATCAATTTGCATGTCAAACCTTAAAACCAAGTCTTTAAAATCAAGCACTCTTATAGAATAATATAACGTCTATAAACGTCTATAAAATGATTTTTTTACGAGTATTGGGGAGATTTTGAAGCCATTATTTTGAATGAGCAAGATTTTACGCTGGCTGTTACGCTGCTCAGGAAGCTCAGGAGAAACTGAAGCAATTTCTGTCAGAAAATCATGAGTTTCAGTAGAAAGTTAAATCTGGAGCACAGCAGCAACCAAGCGTTAGCAGATAAACCTTTATTTTATTCACCAGTGTCTGAAAATAGCTGAAATTCTCCTAGATGGCCTCTGCGTCTAGCTGATTGCTAGCATTATTGGGACTCCCAGAAAAGTGTCTGCCCTATTGCCGGAAGATCGAGAGTTTGAATCCTGACAATGCCAAATCTGTGGCTGGGAGCCATGGGAGCAAAATTGCCCGATAGTATACTCTCACTCCCCATGTCAATCACAGCAGCATTAGCCAATTGAGGGTATCTGTGAGCTTATGTATGCAGAAGAGGGTAGATAGCGCTTTCCTCTGAGTGTTCGGCTGCCCTGTGATGCAGCAGTTGGAAAAGACGTCGTTGGCTGGCTTTACGCGTCTTGGAGGAAGCACATGTTATCCTTCACCCTCCCAGGCTGGTCCCTGGTGCACGATAGCCGAGAGCTGGCTGATGAGAGTGAATTGGCAGGCGACCAATTTGGGGACAAAAAATGGCTGCTGTATTTGCTTCACAATCACATGTGTGGTTTGTCAAACTGGTTAGGAACTCGATTGTATTTTGCACCACAACTTGCACAGTCAAATTGGCTAGGATGTGCGACATGCAGGAACGGATCTGTGGACATTCTTCTTTTATACATTACACAGTCACACACTAGATTCTGTCAACACTGGGACTGTAAAATCCCAATCAGAAGAGTGGGTAACTAGCTAACAGTGAAGTTTATATTAGTTAGCTAGGTAGCTTGCTGGCTAGAGAGAAAATCGGGTAAGGCACTTTAGGCACTTTTCTGCATTTCTGTTCTTTTTTTTTTATTATTATTTTGTTCGTTTTTGATCCAGGCTTAAAGGAGAAACATTTTAAGGAGTAAAATGTCACTAGGATAGAAGCGCTGCAGTGCGTTCTTGCAAACCTGCAGAGCAAACGTGATTCCTATGCTGTGTTAAGCGATTGGAAAAACAGAACTCTTACTCATTACAGTGATGCAATGTGATCTTTTGGTCGCCAGTCTCTGACAGCACTCCATAAAAGCATGGAGGAGGAGTCCATCTTAAACAACTCTCAGGTTTTCAGTCACCTTGCTGTGTTTGACCACTGTAGCAAGTCTGAGCTGCTGGGAGATCTAAAAGAGAGCGACAGGTCATAAGGCCGTCGCCCACTTCACCAGTAGAAAAGAATAGAGGGATAGTGAAGCTGGTTCATGTTGACTAAATAATCTTTTGTCTGATTTTTCATCTGTTGGACTATTCTGGCCATTTTTAACAGAACAGGGGGCAAAGTAAATAAAAAATTCAGTGTTTTAGGAAAAAATGAACTCTTAATTGGCCGTCCGTGACTTCCTGTTACACTGGCATCCCTTCATTTATCAATTTGAGAATGAATGCAAATACATAAACGAAATGAGACACCGAACCAAGTGTGTCAACCGTTATAAAACATGCAGTGGCTATAAAAATAGCTACATGTCTGAAAATACCCAATAATTAAGAAGCTTAAAGCAACTGGAGCTGTAATGAACCTGATTGGAAAAGGACGCAAGTGCAATTTACCCCCACGCAAAGCGAAAAGGGTGGTTAGAGAGGCAAAAATTCCTCCGAGGATCACAGATGGAGATTTGCAGAAGTTGGGAGCATTTGGCTTCAAAACAGGAGGAAACAAACGTAAGCAACTGGATTTCGCTAGTCAGTACCAGAACCTGGACTAAAGAACTAAAGTTCTATGATCCTGAGACAAAAATCCTGAGTTTAGTGTAAAAATGAGTATGGTTCTAGAGAAAAGAACTAGAGAAAGTTAAATATGATGGAGGATCTGTGAGATTGTGAGGATGTTTTTCCTCCAAAGGCTCTAGGAACAGTGAGCCTCAATTATCAAGCTGGATACAAACGGATATATTCATAAATCGTTCGTAAAAGCGTTTATCCAAGAAAATGTCGAGTTCATGAAAATCCTGTAATTTCAGAAAAACACAAATTTAATAAAACCTTTGTGAAACCCAGTCATTTCATATTAATGGCATTAACTAAAGAAATATTGAATGTGACAAAAAAAAATTAAGAAAACATAAATCCATAAGTTAAGACAAGTAAGACCAGTCATTTAATTAAGAATGCTGCTGTATAAAAGGAGGACGGGCTCAGGCGGTGTGTGAGTCGATTCCGTTTGCCATGGCATCTTATTTGTGCAACACTTTATTAGAGTCAGCAGTAAGTGACCGATAAGTGACCGATCTGGTATGTCTCAAGCTGCAATGTGTTGTATGCTCGCTAGTGTGCTAAAGAACATTCACTTCTTGTGGCGCTTCTGCTTTTCTAACATGGCATCAGGGAGGGCTTGATGGATTTCTGGCCCTGGGGTCACCGAGACACTTCACTTTTTAAAAAAAAAAAAAAAAAGAAAGAAAGAAAACAGTTAAAAATAGCAGTTTTCTGACATGATGTCCTTGGTGTCCGCAATCACCTATGTACAGTAGACATTTTTTTTCCCCCTCCATTTTAATGTCAAATTTTTCTTTTCTCAATTAATTCACATCTGTTCTACGTTTTCTGTAATTTGGCTGTATAGTTTGGCCTTTCAGATGCTGTTACAGTGTTCCATAATATTTTTTTTTTTTATTGGTATCGATGTGAGTCAAAATAACTTCCACTTCTGTGGCTGAGAGTCTGTTTTCTGCCTTTCACTCGTCATTTCAGCTCTGCGAGCTTTGCCTTTTATGGAGTTTTTTGGGCGTCACCAAATGCGAATCAGTTACACACATGTTCATGCGCCTGGTAATTTACAGGTGACTGGCATTCATCGACATACGCAAAACTTTTGTAAATCTGGTGGAATTCTTTAGTTCTGTTTGGCTTACGCAAACATTTACGCATTATTTTACTAAGAGATTGATAAAAGGGGCCCGTTAGGATACATGGCATCATAGACTCGGTGAAGAACCAGATTTTAAATGAAATCCGGCTGCCTAGGGTCTTCTTTTTTTTTTTTTTTTTTTTTTGTTTCTTTTTATTTTCTTAAAATAAATTTACTTCAGTTAAATATTAAAACCCTGTATTTCTTCAGTCTGAAATTAAGTTACTTAACCACAAATCCATTTTTTTTCTATTCTATTTTTTGTAGAAAAGCAAATTGTGCACCCTGTAAGCCTTTAGTGTCGATTCATGGAGAACGATGTGGTGTGATATGTAGTGAATTTAGATGCATGAATGTTTGCGTTCTGTTGTGTCACAGGACTGTCCGAAGCCACATCCCCCTCGCGGATGCTACGTTCATGGTGGTGTTGGTGAGTTCAGGACGTCTTGATCCGACCTCTACAATTATAATGGCAGCCATTAAAGATGCATTGAAACACACACAACTTTGCTCAGCGTTACCAGAAATCGCATAATTAGGCATCCTTTAGAAGACAGTGGATCAGGAAGAGTGTGTTTTAATTATAATACACCGGTCTTCATCACTGCATACTTTTTTTTTTTTTCTCTCTCAAGGCACTGGAAAAACGATGCTGATGGACATCTTTTACTCCCATGTAAAAAATCCCAGGAAAAAAAGACTTCATTTTAACACCTTTCTGTTAGACGTACACAGACGTAAGCTCTCTCTTCTTCTACTTTATACATGCAGCTTACAGATAAACACCTGAAATACAGCTTATGTTAATATTATGTTCTCCTGGTATAGAAATATTATGGCATCATAAATATTATTTCTAGGATTTTTAATACAGGGATGTTTTTTTTTTTTTTTTAAAAGAAACATGCCTATGAAAGTCCCTGTAAGCAACTCTATTTCAATACTTCTTTAATTATATAATTATATTTTGAAATGTAATACAGTACATTCTCTAAAAATGAAGCTATGCCGTGTATAATAAATAAACAAACAAACAAATAAATAAATAAATAATATTCACCTTATTAATAAAAGTCCTTGCTGTTTTCTTCATGTTATTTTCTCTCTTTTTTTTTTTTTTTTTTTATTTACTTTCCTGTGTCATTCGTGGGGAGTGACTGTAAATGTTTTGGTTTCAGGGATCCACCGGCTGAAGCAGAGTCTGCCGAAACGAAGCCCGGGCGAACTGACAATGCGCGACCCCATCTTCCCTGTTGCCATGGAGATCGGCGCAGAAACCTGCCTCTTATGCCTGGATGAGTTTCAGGTGAGGAGGGTGGCAGGCTGAGGAGTCGCAGAAGGTGTTCCGGGCTGCGCGTGGGTGGAGGCGATCAACAGGTGTTTGCCGAATCAAGAACTAAAAACACAAAGCCAATTTGTTAGATCGTTAGCATGGAAATAACAACATTGAAATGCAAAATAAAGCATGCGTGCTGTATAATGTAATGTCGGTACTAGCGCTCGACATATTAATACTCTCCCATCAGGGATCATATTTCTCCACGCGCTGTTGTTGTTGTTGTTGTTGTTGTTGTTTTTTTCCTCATTGTTTTTTGAATGCCAGTAGAATTTATTGTTCGGACGTGTACACCATTAAGCATTTAAAATTTAAAAATGAACTTGTACTCTTATACTGAGGCTTTGCACAAGAATGTTTCAGATGCTCTGAAACATCCTATAACGCTGTTAGCAGTTTCGGGGATGTAATGTTTTGCTTGGATAACTGTGTGGAGGGTTTTTTTTTTTTTTTTCCATTTTTAAATCATTAAGACATGTATCTGAGGGCTCGAGGCAGCAATACTGGTTCTTTCCTGAATGTAAAGCAGACATCTTTGTACATTTTGGAGCCATCTAGTGGAGTCCAGACCCTAAACCCTACAAACTCTGTTAATCCATTTAAGCTATATGGCTTAGCAGACATTACTTTTCATTCATTTCTGATAACTTCAATAATAATAATCGATACTAATCTCATTTCTAACAGAGAAAACGAGCAAGGAAGTGCAGTGCACAAACGCAGCCATATAGACGAACGCTGGAGATACGAGATACGTGTCCTTCAAAAGACGTATAATCATGTAAACATTATGTGTATCATTATCATTATCATTATCATTATTATTGTTACAAATGACTCTTTTTTTCATAAGCAGGTCTTTCAGAGGCTTCTGTACACATGACTTGTAGAAATCTCCCATGATGAATTGTGTATGCACGTACACGCCAACACGGCTCAAGTCCACGGCGTGCGCGTCTGTCACGCATCACTGGCCGTGCGCTCGGCTTCCCTGCACTTGTGGATCGTGGCGAGCGCCAACACGGAACTCTCGCACCCGTGTTTTGTTTGGGATACATAAATTAGGAGCCTGATGGACCCTTACCAATCAGGAGCCGCGGCCACTTAGGCATGCAAATGAGGCATCGGGTTTCAGACGGCCCCTCTCTCTTCCTTAAGTGAAGGGGTAATGGAGAGCGGCCGCGGCGGGTCGCGCGCATCCTCGCCTCTTAAATGCTAATGAAATTTCTTCGTTCTCTTCATTAGTCCGCCGTCATTATCAGTAATTTGTAGTCTTCCCCTTTTTGTCCCCCATTCGCTGCCTTAATGAAGGCAAGGTATTGAGAGAAGGGCCAAGAGAGATATATAGAGAGAGAGCGAGGAAGAGAGAAAGAAAGAGCAACCGCTCAAGGCATTGTCTCAGCCTTCGGTCCGAAATTACTCATCGCCGGCTTGGAGTAAGTAAAGGTTTAAGATCAAAAGAGCGTAATTTGGCACCCGTGTGCGCCGCACAAAAGTGACTCTTTGCCGGCGTAATTGGATGCTCATTTGAATATTTGTGCCGTTGTTTTTGAGGTCGTCCTCGACGACGCCACGGCTTTCTTCTGCTAAAACGGGCAATCAGTACCCCCTGACTGTGTGTGTGTGTGTGTTGTGCATGCGTTTGTGCCATGTTGCCTGTGTGACAAACAAAAAAACAAATACAGGTTGGATGAAAAGGTCATAATTAAATGACTCTTTTGAAATAGGCCAAAGAAAGAAAAGGCAGTTAAAGGACATGCGATCCAATTTAAGCAGCAGAACCTCAGCTTTGTAGCACGCCCCCTCACATATATACACACACACACACACACTTGCTCAAAAGTACAGATGCTAATGGGGTTACACTGAGGGCCTAAGGTTTAATATGCAAAAGAAGAGAGCACTTCAGCATAAGAAAAACAACATATGCTGGGGGTATGGCTGTCTTAAGTGTCCCCTTTTACAAATAACGGCCGTCGGTGTGTGAGGGCGGTGTGCTACATGACAAAAACATGTCAAACACTCATAAAATGTACAGTAGGCCGCAGAACAGAAACCTGAAGAATCTGTTTTTTCACTGAAGGACATCATCCAACTTAAAATGCACTCACTGGAGACTACACTCAGGGACACACACACACACACGCACAGAAATATTGCTCATATTGACAGGATATTAAACACAAAAGATTGCAGGAATGGAAAGACGGAAGATAGCTGGGAAAGAGGGATGAAGAGCGAGAGAGAGAGAGATGGAATATGAAAGGAAGAGGATCTCATTGTGGGTTATTGACTAAAGGGCTCCTTTTGTTCCCAGAGGGTCAGCAGCCCCTGTGTTTTTGCAGATGTGTGCGAGGCGACAGCTCGCCGCTGTGAAAAAGGCAACGTTTAAATGATAATAATGACAATGACGATGATGAGAATGATAATGAAAGAACCACTCGTACCCCCGCGCTGCCGAGATTCAGGGACGGCCATGCCAGGCCCTTAAGAACACAATGGGAACGCATCTGTGTGCGTTTGTGTGTACATACGTGTGTATGTGTGGCCATCTGGCTGCCATTGTGCCACTGATTTTGCCTCATATTGCTCTGTCTGTTTATTTATTTATTTATTTATGCATTCATTTATTTATCATTTCATTCTGTGGCTTTGTCCGGCTGTGCTGACTTGATTAGCTCATCTGAGCCACCTCGAGACACTTGTCCTCATCACCGACAGAAAGCTGCAGCTCTGCGTGGCCATTTTGCCGTCAGGTGGAGAGGCTTTGTGTTTGTGTGGTGGTGGTCAATGGACCTTGGCCAAGGCTCGCAATCTGAAATGTAACAGCACCTGGTATTCATGTGTTCACGTGTACATACACAATCACAATTGTGGTAATTAGCTCAAGGCAAAGGAGCGGCCTTTTGCTCATCCTCAGCTCTTCCACCTGGAACTGCTCCCATAGTCTCAGACTTGCCCTCCATCAGAGAAACACAAAACCCTGAAAAACTGCTGCATTGGCTTTGGGCCAGAGGTCAAGGGAGCTCATTTCTAGCTCAGTGAATTCAGGGGATTTATTGAATTAAACGCCAGTATAAAGAAATATTCAGCTGTGTTTGGTTTCCAGTGAGAAGAATTTGTTTTACTGCAGCTTCTTTCTCTTGTTCGATTAGGTGACTGACGTTGCCAGTGCCATGATTCTGAAACAGCTGTTTAAAGGCTTGTTTACGTGTGGCGTGGTGCTGGTGGCCACCTCCAACCGGCCGCCAGAAGGTAAGGAGCTTCTTATTTAAAGGTGCGAGTATACTATTTTTAAATCTGTTCTGTAAGTGTAAATAGCAGCAGGCTGTGAGCGTTGCTACCTGCTCACAGCTCCCGGGTCCCCGGTTTGATCCTGCACTCGAGTTCCTGTCGGTCCGGAGTGTAGCATGTTCTCTTCGTGTCCGTGTGGATTTCTTCCAGGTTCACCCGTTTCCACCCATCTCCCAAAAAACATGCCAGTACGTGGACTTTCTACTCTAAACTGGCCCTGTAGGTGTGTAAGTGTGTGTGTGTGATACCTGGCAACCCTCCCCATGCTGTTCTTTGACGCTCTTTGCTCTTGCGTGACTTTTCTTCCGCTATACACACGTAGTCTGAGGCGTTCTGCCTATGTTCGCTACACTACATATTCTAGCTTGTAGCAACAAGCCCTTTTAATTTGAGTTTATGGAGTCAGATTATCAGTAAACATCATTAACCGTTATTTCCAGTCCACTGATCTGATTGGACAAGCGGCGTTCCATCAGCGCTGATATTTAGTATAAGAGCACCGGGACATTTGACTGTGTGTATCACTCCGTTCGTCTGAGTTCACTACAGAGAATTACACCTCTAGCAGTAGTTCGTTACACTGAAACCATTACTACACTTACTAACCCTGTGCGTTGGCATGGCAACACGCAGCTCTGTGGCATCTTTGTTAACTATTATCATCAACAAAGCAAAAATAAACAAAATATTTGGCCGTATTGTGTCTGAAACGTCAGTTACCTGATTTCTTATTAACAGAGCTGTTATATAAAAGCAATATCACACACGAATATCCTGAATATCAGCACAGCTGTGATAACCTGTGATTACCTGCGGCCGAATCACCACCATGCCGATATTCAGTATAACAGCACTTAATCTGTCCAGCACATTTAAAGCCAGTGATGCATAATGAACCTACATGAAATTAAAACCTGAATAAATCCTAATAAATATCCATGCTGTTATATTTTCCTTGTCCATGGAAGGATCTGCAGTGCTACAGTGGATATAAAAAGTCTACACACCCCTGTTAAAATGGCACGTATTTGTGATGGGAAAAAAAAAAGAAACCAAGATAAAACTTTTTCCACCCTCACTGTGAAAGTACAACGGATAAAAATTAAGTGAAAAACAATCAGAAACATTTTAGGGAAAAATAAACAACTCGGTTAGCCTGATTACATAAGTGTGCACACCCCTAAACTAGCACTTTGCTGAAGCAGCTTTTGATTTTATTACACCGCTCAGTCTTTTTGAGTCTATTGACTTGACTTGCCAATATTTTCCCCCTCTTTCTTGCAAAAACATTCTCGTGTGTTCGCCCAAGTTGGATTCAGGTCTGGGCTCTGGCTCGACCATTCAAAAACATTGGTCTTCTTTTGGTTAAGCCGTTTCCTTTGTTGATTTGGATGTACACTTTGGGTCGTTGTCGTGCTAAAAGGGGAAATTCCTTTTCATCTTCAGCTCACTAGCAGACACCTGAAGGTTTTGCGCTAAAATCGGCTAGTATTTGTCGCTATTCGTGATTCCCTCCACCTTGATAAAAGCCCCAGTTCTGGCTGAAGAAAAGCAGCCCCTAAAGCAGGATGCTGCCACCACCATGCTTCACCGTGGGTATGGTGTTCTTTTGGTGATGTGCTTTTTTTTGTGCCAAACATACCTTATGGAATTATGGAATTATATCCCTTTTGGAATTGGTCTCGTCGGACCCTAACACAATTTGCCTAACACAAGCCAAGAAGATGTCAAGAAAATCCTACAGACTCTCATAGCTGATCTTTATTTGGGGTTCATCAGAATCATTTCATTGATGACGGCTGTATGGTAATTACTTCTGAACATGAGACTGAATGTCATCGGTTCATTCTGAACACAGCCACATCCCCAGTTATAAAAGGGTGTGCACACTTATGCAACCAGGTTATTGTACGTTATTGTTTTTTGTTTTTTTCCCCTATTTTTTCCTGAAATGTTTCGGACTTGTTTTTCGCTTAATTTTTATACATTGTAATTTCACACTGAGGTTGGAAAAAGTTCTGACATGCTTTATCTTGCTTTCATTTTTTTTTTTTTTTTCATCACAATAACCTGCCATTTTAACAGGGGGTGTGTAGACTTTTTAATATCCTCGAGATATTGCTATAAATAACAAATATAAGAACACTGCTAGAAAGAAGCATTAATCTGTACACATGGAAACATATGGTATGTACGCGGGTGTGCTAATTGCTACTAAGTGAAGGCATTCTGTTTCTCTGTTAATGGTTAAGCAACTTCTTCTGGAAGTGCTGAAGAAACTTGGAGAACACCGACTATAGGTCTCATGGAAATATCAAGCTGCGTACAAACCCCAAAAAGGTTTTGTTCATCAGTATTGGAGACTTGACGCCCTTTTATCTGCCTACATTCTACTTGGTAAACTTGTCAAATTTGA
This sequence comes from Pangasius djambal, assembly GCA_022985145.1. Lineage (NCBI taxonomy): Eukaryota > Metazoa > Chordata > Actinopteri > Siluriformes > Pangasiidae > Pangasius > Pangasius djambal. The sequence goes on from CM041004.1 coordinate 8,155,975, forward strand.
AAAAAACAAAAAAAACAAGCTGATGTCAGACATTTCCGATCTCTGTGCAGGCTATTGTATTGCAGAATGCAGACACGAAGCGTGACATTTAAGCCATGTTGTACTGAATATACTGTGTACACAAAAGTGTATTTCTCATACTGACCTTGTCACCTGCACGGCTCACATGACCTCACTACTTTTTCACTTTGCATTGTCTCGGCGCGATTGTCTACAACGGGTCGCCCTCTCTCTCTCTCCACCGCTGCGTTTTTGTTGGCTGAACAAAGTCAAACATGTTCCTAAAGCTCCACGGCCTTCTCGTGTTCTTAATCCAATACCAAACACTCTCGAATGTCAGCATCTCCTTACCTTTCAGCACCTTTTGTTCTGCTCATCTAGCCTTTTCACCCCAAACTTAGTTCACCTTGCGTGAAGTTGCCATGTCATAATTCTTCCCCTCAATCATTATCCTCTTTCCAATTGATTCACCACATTGTCACGTAAGAAAAGGTGATTTTTCAGGAGGTTAAACTGATATGAAGGGCTCTTACTTGCTCCTTTACGATTTCGGTTGAATGATGTGTGAATTCTTTGTAAGCTTTATATTTATGTCAGTCTTTTATCGAGCAACAGCTGTGCACTTTTTTTTTTTACACCTTCTCAATGTGACAGGTGGAGAGAAAAACACATATAGAGAGACAAGGTCGCTTTGAGGTTTCACACAATTTGTACACCACATTCACTTATCGTTTACGCCTGAACGCTCGGTACAGACCCTCGACACCGTCACTATCAAAGTTCCTTTGCTTCCTTGATGCTTGTCATAAAACCGCTAGCAGTTACTCTTTAATCTCTTTCTACACCTCTTCCTCGCTCTTTCCCCTGCTTGTTGATTGAACACTCGCTGTTTTGTAATGGCTGTGATGTTACATTAACGCAGAGAGCTTTAGCGAGCGATAAGGAGAGCGATTGAGCCAGTCATCCTGTCATCTTTCCCCCCTCTCGTGCTTTCTCAGAGTGCTACTAAATGTTGTGTTGCATGAAGTGGCCTTGCACATGGAGTGTGCACCACAGCAAGCGCTTACATAAAGAGACACTCTTGTAACATTAACCAGCCACTGAGTACAAAGCACGCGCTAAAACGTAATAGCCAGCTTATTTAATTTTAATTAGGGCGACTAATGGAAGGGCTCACATGAAAGACGGGAACGAGACGATGGAAAGGCATGGTGGTGAAAAGCCGCCAAAGAGGCTCAAGCGTTTGAACTTGGAGATGCTCTCTTTCACATTTCCTTCAGGAGCAATCGCTTCACCTTTTCTTTGGGGCCTCTCAGAAGAAGTGAGGGGGTGGAGAAGCAAAAGACGGGGTGGTGTTGCTCAGTCACTCGGATATATGACTCATCAAACATCCTTAATGTAATTTTAAAAACCACTTGCAGCGGATGGGCAACTTGCCCAAATAGTTCCTCTCCACTGGGATGGGCGTCTCGTTATAGTTTTGCCAGTTGCTCCAGTTTTCACGGGTTTCAACTAGGTTTCGGCATAAATTGACCTGAAAATGAAGGAGGTTGCAAGTTAATTCTACAGAACCGTTGAGGTGATATGCAGTATTGTGCAATAGGCTTGATGATGCATGGGAGGCCAATGCCAGGGGAAAGCCTCCTCTCGAACGACCAAAGCAAACATCAAAACATGCAAATGCAAGGGGGGGGGGAAAAATGGGGGGAAGAAAAGAATTAAAAAGCTCCAGCAACAACAACTTGCGAAGTGTACTGTCAAATCTGGGTATAGCTTTCGATCCCTAATGAGCAAGCCTGAGGTTAGAGCAACCAGGAAAAACCCGGAGATAACATGATGAAGAAACCTTCAAAAGTCAAAATGGATCCCAGCCTCTTCTGGGTGACACCGGATAGTTACTGTTATACAACTGCGTACTGTAGAGTCAAACAAAAATAACGAAGTGATGCTCAGTTTGAGCAGGTTGCAGATAAAAGTCCGGGGATGAGCACAGGAACGTCTTTATGATTGCTGCAGAAGTCCTCAGGTACAAGTCTGCAGTACCCAGGTGAGAGTATTCACTGAAAACAAAGTGTTCACCACAGCCATCCATGCTTGGGAGTCCAAGAGAGCACAGTTGGCCGTGTTCTCTGGGTGGGAATGGATGGCATGCGCTCTTTCCGCTGTCAATCACAGCAACGCCAGCCAATCGTAGGTGTCTGAGCTCGGGTATGCGGAAGAGGGTAGAAAGTGCTTTCCTCAGAGGTTGTTCAGCTGCATCGTGATGTAGCATGATGCTGTTGGCTGGCTTTTAGTGTTACACGTGAGGACAGAAGACAGAAAATAAACATTTTTTGCCTATAATTAATGTGCTAGTGTTTACTCTACCCCATTGGTAGTCAAGAGGCAGAATTGGCAAAATTTGGAGAAAATTAAGTAAAAATCCAGAAGAATGGAAAACTAAACTAAGTGAAATCAGTGTCCAGTGTGATCCTTTGCCCTTTGCCTTTACAGCTGCATCTATTCCCAATGCAGTTTTCTAATGTTTTTAATGGTTTTATCTGAAATGTGGTTTATTACTTAATGCCATGCATTTCTCTATAACATTTATGTTTTGAAAAATGACTTTTCAAGCTATAAGATGGGGTTTTCTTTCTTCTTATTATTTTTTTTTTAAGTTAGTAACTGAGGTACTGGAAGTCAGTGCTGTACAAATTCTTAGAACGAAGTGCGGTTTAAAAAAAATAATAAAAGCACATACTATAGGCAACTTTTTTTTTTTTTTTTAAACCTGAGCAAATCCACTGCTTTCAGGATTTGTTATCACTTTCTGTGTATCTCTAAACAAGTCACTAATAATAGTATCTCATCATCCTCTCTTTTACATTCTGCTGTGTGTGTGTGTGTGTGTGTGTTATCAGGGTTTATAATGCCTCTGGGGCTAATTGAAGTCTCTATTCAGTGTGATGTTGGTCCATTGTCTGTGCTGAAAGAGAGAGACTTCTTCTCTTGAGCTCATTGTTAGGGAATGTAATGAATTTCATGTGCCGTTGTTCTCCTGTGCTGTACAGAGAAATCATTTTGTGCCTCTCCTCATCCCTTTTGTCCCTCCTCCCTTTCCCGGCTTCACATCATCAATAGACACTTTATTTGCCAATCACTGGAGGAACATGACATTATGAGGAGGCTAAAGAGTAGAGCTAATAATAACCAGCCTGACTCTCTCTCTCTCTCTCTCTCTCTCTCTCTGTGTTTATCTCAGAACTCTACAAAAATGGTCTTCAGAGGGCTGCTTTTGTGCCTTTCATTGATGTGCTCAAGGTAAAGACAAAGTTAATTTATTTATCCTTTTATACTCCTTTTTGTCCCTCGCTCTTAATGTTGCCAAAGCTATTGGTCCAGTTTTTTGATGTATTTTATACTTGGTGTAAAACACCACCCCAGTGCAAGCACGCAAAAACACACAACACAGAAAAGGCACCTTTGATCATACCTGGAGGGAGAGAGAGAGAGAGAGAGAGAGAGAGAGAGAGAGAGAGATGGACGCAATTAGACTCGGTGAGAAAGAGATGGAGGGAAGGCTGTTTAATGATGAGTGTGGGTTGGCTGGAATGAAGCTGCCTGCTTGCATTTCAAAGTGAGGCCTATCACAGACGGCACGGACGCTCTGATCTGCTTTTGTAATTTAATAGCGTCATTGTAAGCAGGTATTGGCATTATCCTGTGCGCTATCTGAGCAATTACCACAGTTCTAGCCACGGGCTGTCATAAATAATCAGAGCTTTATTTCCAGGCATTTTGCAGCAGCCCACATTCTTGCACATTTGACAAACATTAATGGAGACTCTCAAGGAAGCATCAGATAGATGATACTTCATCCAGATGTCACACACCGTCCCCAGGAACCGTTAACTAATAACAACAGCGCTAGAAAACTCGACCTTGAACCATCCTTTTAAATAAATCCTTATTTTTCAATGACATGTTTTGTGCCACTATTGGATAATCAGACTGATCCTACATGATGTACAGGTTAAGTAGGTGAAGACATGCGCTGTGCTGAAGTCCGATTACTACAGTAAAGTATATGAAGTCTATACAGATGTTTACACAGTCCCCGAGAACTATTTTACATGATTACCTTGAGGATCTAATACAATTTTCTCAAACACAATCACACCGTGCATAAACAAGGTTCTCTAATAGCTGATAGCCGTAGCAATAATGAACGTCTGAGTCAAGAAGAGGTCTTTAACCGTTTAGGTGCGTGGCGTCCTCGCTGAGAAACAGTCAGGTTAGGGCAGTTTTGAGGAAAGGTTGTGTATTTGTGTGTATGTATATCACCTCCAAATCACTTAAGACCATCATTATCCTATCCTCTGAGCCATTTGCCGTTCTCAGTGTCGAATGTATATCCTGGTATATCTTTACAAACTTTGTGCACAAAATCCCAAATTAAATGAATGAATTTAAAGTAATATAATTAATTAAATAATTGTAATTATTGAATGAATATTATAAGTAATATTAATTATTAATTAAAATCATTTTTGGACCCAATTATTTTATTTATTTATTGATTGATTGATTGATTTTTAATTGAATGTACATTTCTTTTACCTCCTAAATCCGCTGCATTATGCAACAGTCCTAAAATGTCCCCAAAAATAGAAGTAACACTTGGTAATTTTCTTTAATTAAATAAAAATAGTTCTTTGCTGTGTACTTTTTGGTCCCTGCTGTATGACAGGTTTTGGTGGAACTGAGTATTTTGTTTAAGTGCTGGAAGGACCAGGAAACGGGCAGGTCACGGACTTTCCTCACAGGCCAGAAACCATGCCTTAAACACGTTTTCAGTCCGTCTGCCACAAATCGGAGTGGACATGAGACGATTCTTCCCAGGCTTGGGCAATTCTGACACACACTAAAACCCAGATGGTCTCACAAAGGAGCAGAGGAGCATGGGAGGCGAGGAGACTGGAGGCTTTTCAGATTCCTTATCAGGCAGAATTAACAAGGGGCACAGCGCAGAGTGACTTTAGGGACCCTAATAGGGAACGAATGACCTGAAAGAGACATGGCCACTGTGTTGGGCCAGTGACCCTGAAGCCCTGGGAGTCCAAGAGGACTCGTTAGCTGAGGGAAATCCTTCCTGAAGCCTCAATATATATATATATATATATATATATATATATATACACACACACACAGATAGAAAAAATATTTCTGTATATAGATCTTAATTTTCAAAAACTAAGGTAATGTTTCGCTCCATAATTACTTAAGAATGCAATTTAAAAACTGAACATTTTTTTCAGCTACTTGATCAATTCTAATATGATTTTTTTTGTCCCCCGGCTTTCTTGCAGCTTTCTTTCTTCTTCTTTTTTTTTTTTTTTTTTTTAAACTGTTGCTGCATTGCGTCTGATTCACTGCTGACCTTTTTACATTTTTACAGAACTGCTTAGTCTGAGGTCAACCCGCCGTTGGAGTTGTGTTTGAAATAATGTGGCATTGCCGCATCGCTCTCCCTTTTTTCCCCCTCATTCAGTTCTCCAGGGTCAAACCTTTCTTTTTTTTTTTTTTTTTTTTTTTTTTTTTTTTTTTTTTTTTTTTTTTTTTTTTTTTTTTTTTTTTTTTTTTTTTTTTTTTTTTTTTTTTTTTTTTTTTTTTTTTTTTTTTTTTTTTTTTTTTTTTTTTTTTTTTTTTTTTTTTTTTTTTTTTTTTTTTTTTTTTTTTTTT
>CM041004.1:8188646-8217593 GCA_022985145.1 Pangasius djambal
TTCCTAATGGGAGCATGTATAACGAGAAAAGCAGTGGGCCTAATACTGAACCCTGCGGAACGCCACACTCTACCCGATAGCGCGCTGAGTGAACACCACTTAAATCTACAAACTGATAACGATCTGTTAGATAAGACCTAAGCCAGTCGAGGGCTGTTCCCTTAATGCCTACTACCCTTTCTAATCTATGGATAAGGATTATTCCGCACACACACTGCGTAAAGGTGGCTAGACACTAGACGATGTGTCTAACTGTAACAGAAGTCAACAGCGGAGAGCATCTCGCACCTAACTGACTCCTCAAGCATCTTGGCAATGACTACTAGCTAGTTGATTAGCTAACAGTAACAACAGGCCTAATGATAGCTAGCTATAAGCAAAAAGCGGGCCGAAACGTAGGCATTTATGGAACTGTGTAACATAATATTAGATAACGTTACCGATTAGATCTGACTCACTAGCTAGTTCACACATTCAAAAATCACCTACATTAAAAAACATAAATTCTTGAGTTACTTAATGAATCTGATAAACCTTTTTTTTTTTATAGCACCTACGTAAAGTGTTACTGTGATGTCCGTGTTACTTAGGGGTTATTGGTTAAATCATATTTTCAATTTCACTTACAACATAACCATAATCTTAAGAAAAGTCCCACATTAAGGACACCTGTTTGGAATTCTTTTACATTCCCCTTCTGTAGAATGAACCTGTCTTCCCCTTTGGGTTGCGTGTCCGTGTTATGTGTGTGTGCGCCAGTCTGCTTGACTTGGTCATCAGTTGAGTAAATCAAAATGAGAGGCCAATTTCACTGAAACCTCCACTGGATGTGTGAGGAATCTACACTGGATTAATGAATACACTACAAGATACACTGTCATTGGTTCGATGTATTTAGACATAGAAGGCCATTGTGGGTCAGAACCAGTGGGGCTGGAGTAACAACCAGGGATTTGTGCTAAATCCCACGGAAAGACCACAGATTGCCAAACGTGCTATACTGTACATCATTATAATCTTTGCTGTGTGGTGGAATCTGTGCTTATGAGGTGTAACCAGACTCCTCAGATTTAGGCTCATGCATTCAAATCTTAAGAATCTGGTTACATTTATTCGGAAGAGATTTCACAACACAGCAAAAATGGCACAGATGTACCTTCAGCATGGATTGTAGGTAGGACTATCACTAAAACTGCTATTGAATCACGCAGATGATCCTTTTTTTTTTTTTTCTTTTCTTGAATATAAATCCCTTGGACAGTCACACAGACCACAGTTTTCTTGGTGTCTGTTTTACTGATAGCTACTGGAAGGTAAAGTGTGTTAAAGCCAAGTGTTGAAAAAGATTGTGTGCAGCTTTAGCCTCACAGATTCCTGCAGTGGTAAAACCGATACATGGAAGGCACATGCAGAGAGTCAACACTTTACATGTACACGCGTCAAAATAGCCATTATGTAAACAAGCGTGGGTCTATACATCAGTTTCTTCGGCACAGTTTTGCTTAAAGCCACGTGCGGCGAGTGCTGTGTCCCAGTATGGAGCTTTTGTCTTCCGTTTAGCACAGTTAGGTCAACACACATGACCAGACATGTGAAGCTGTCGAGGTCATCTTTGCTATCCTTTCAGTATAGTCAGGTCACTTTGGAGAGCACAAACCACCCCATATGGCTTTTTTGTTGTGCCATACATGCACACACCTTGCTTCAGATAGCTTTTGTTCTCCGTTATTGTCTGAGAAAAAGACCTGGGTGTCCTATGTGCTCCAAAACACATTCCTTCCTAGAGCTATGCTGAAGGTCTGGCACAGTGCCTGCATGTCAAATTAAATGTAGACAAATTTAAAAAAAAAAAAAAAAAAAAAAAGGAGGCAGGCAAATGATCTCATGCATTTGAGTTGTGTATGTGTAAACTCAGAGGGTGTGTATGGGTGGATCTTCTGCCCCATGCGTTTTCAAGTTAGCGTGATACCTAATGCGTCATCTTAGGACAGGGCTGGTTTAACCTGCATGAGCAGGGGGGTGGTTTTTTAGCTCCTGGTTGCACACATACTGTACATAGGGCAACTAAAGAGAAATGAAGCCTCACTACGGCGTGTCCGATGAGCATATCTAGACGTCATGACGGACTTTCCTTTGTTCTGGTGGGGTCTGCTGCAGTTGGAGGAGAGGGGGATGGGGGAGGACGGTCAGCATAGGTAATAATGCAGTGCTCATAAACTCCCAGTCGCCAGTCCATGAAAGAGTATGGAGCTATGCAGTGTGGAAGGGCCAGTGGGGCCTCTTCTAATAATCTGTCACACACACTGTTGTGTGTGTGTATGTGAAATAGTAGCAGGGTGAAAGATAATTTATTGATTTAGCATTCCGCTGAATGAACTCTAGTGCCAAATGATTTACTCCACACTTCTTTCTAAGAGACTTACACTGTTCACTCGCTTTTCGGGTTCTTTTTTTTATGAATTTCTAAATGAACGCACGTTTCCCCGTGTGTATACTGGGTGCTTTGGGGTCACTGTGCAGCGATCAGGGGGAGTCTGTAACACCTGCTGCTGGGAGCACGGAGAAGACTTGCGTGTCTGGACTTAGGTCAGTGTGAAGAACTGAGAGGATTGGAGTCACTGCTTAGTGAGTGGGGGGCTTCATATTTAAGTCCCTCATTTACAGGCAATTATGTCTTCTGCCTCATTCACTAAAACACACGGTGCTCAGCGCCCAAGCCTGCAAAAAAAACGTGGGTACTGACTGAGTAAATACGTGCGGGGTGAAGCACAGGGACGCATTTCAGCGGCACTCCGTCTCGTATCATATCTGCAGCGCTGTGCCTGATTCGTATGTGCTCATAAGTAAATCTTTTGTAGGATCATGTGATTGGTGGTTGTTGCCATGGTTGCCCATGTGTGGTGTAAGTTCACGAGAGGGTGAGGTGGTGTGGGCGCCTCTCTGGCTGGCACTGCTACCACAAAGCATTTGTGTGTGTGTGTGTGTGTGTGTGTGTGTGTGTGTGTGATTTGTGTGTGGGGCGGAAAGAAAAAAAAAGGTGAGCGAGGGTGTTTTGTCAGCGAGGATAGTCATAGGTATTTCAGATGGTCATGTGTTGCCATGGTAACTCACAGAGCCCAGGGTGACAGGGCTACGAGAGTACAGATACATTTCCATCCAAACGTTAAAACAAATCTTGAGCAGGTTTCCAAAACGTGTATGTGTGTGTGTGTGCATATATATATATATATATATATATATATATATATATATATATATATATATATATATATATATATATATAAATGTGTCTCCATCAATTCCGACTGCAGTTATTCAGGGCTGGGGTAACAGTATGAACACACACGCTCACGGAGAGACTGAAAGGCACACTCCTTTGTCTGAAATAATTTATTGCATCATGTCTTTATCAAGCCACCAATGTTTCCATGGCAGTCAAGCCTGAATTCAGAATTTGCATCAGCACAGGTGGTTGGGGTTTGTGTAGGAAACTATTAGAAATGCATGTAGTGTTGAGTATTTTAGTTGCCCCCAATCCACCCACCCCCAAAGAAAATTTGGATTTTGGAGTCGGACGTGGCGGCACAGTGGTGCAGCTTCACGGTCCCCGGGTCGATCCTGAGCTCGGGTTACTATCTGTACAGCGTTTCTGTGAATGTTCTCCCCATGTCCTTCTGGGTTCCTCTGGTTTTCTCTGACCTTCCCAAAAAACATGCCAGTAGGCGTGTTGGCTGAGATAAATTGCCCCAGGTGTGAACTAGTGTGTGAATGTGTGTGTGCACGGTGCCCTGTGATGGACAGGCGTCCCATCCCGCCATGTGCATCCCTCATGGAATGTGTGAGCCTCGTCTCTGCTCAGCTATACAGTTTGATTACTGCTATACTGACATGACACCAAGCAATTAACATCATATGCTGTGCATATTCTGAGATTCGGAGGCGTCCGCTAGGCAACGAACGCTTTTGGATTTCTTGGACTTGGCCACCAAACTCGCCTCCCTCTCTCTGGTACGCTCCTCACCAAAACACTCTGACCCAAGGCTTTTGAAAGTTTAATTTGTTTTCCTCACGGCCTGTCCTTTCCGATTAAGGCTGTCTGCCACGGCAGTGGTGCTGAGCAGGGGAGGCTAAATTGTTCTTGATTAAAAATTAATTGACTACAATAAAGCTAGCATTCTGTGTCAGGAGCTCCTCATTGAGATGGCGCTGATGAAACGAAACGGAGCTCTGGATTGAAAAAAAAATGAAGAAACGGATACTCTTTAAAGACTTACGCAGTCGAATTCATCTGTTTGAGTGTGGATAATTGCTGCCCCAGCAGCCATTATGGAGACGATTCAGTTTGGGTTTCAGTGAGATCTCAGTTAACATTAAGCCAGATTAATGCTGGATTGTGGCTTTTATTACATTTTTTATGCAGAATCAAAGGTACTTTATCTCGCTCTCCATTTTCCTTTAGTACCTAGAATCCCTTGGTTACTTATCCTCCCTTTTTACTACGTCACATCTAGTGACAGCTTATCATATGGGACCGTTAAAACCATAAGATCTATTGTTATGGTTGCGATTTCCAGTGATCCTGAGTAGGGACAACGGGCGATTGAAGCGTGGCCCAGGTGTGGCTCGTAGCCTAAATCATTCGTCAGCCAGCATAAAGATCTAGTGTGCCCTCTCTAGGGAAGAGCTGAGCTAAGCAGAGCTGGACAAAGAGAACAATGGAATGAGCGGGGTATGTTAGTGGACGATTGATGGTGTTTGCGGTGTTTGCCCGAGCTTTGGTTTACACCAAGTTTGTCAATTGAGACTTCTGTTTTGAAGCTTGATGTTTATCAAAGACGTCGTTAATTCGCTCCCTTTTTCTGGGAACTGCGACATTCCTGCTCACTTCCTTTTCAGTAGTCCCCTACGGACCGGCGCTGCTCTGTGACTAAACAAATGGCTGTTTTATTCATAGCAGCCACATGCAAGTATGAAATTTGACAGTCAAAGCTGTCTTCATACTCAGGGAGAAACATATAGGGGAATAAACCACTCAGGTCTCCCTTCAGACTTGAGAAAGCGTCTGCTCGGCTAGCCAAGTTTCAGTTCAAGCCCTGTGCGTGCTGATTTGGATTGTATGTTGTAAAGAGTTACACTAAGCTGAAAACACTAAGCTCCTTTATCGTACAGTATGTTCTAAATAGGAGAGGTCAGTTGAGGGCTTAGCTCCAGAGGCCCAGCTATGGAGGACTCGCACTTAGCATGCGGCTAATGCGTGTAAAGAGGACGCTTTTCCACATGCTATCTGAGGCCCTTTATCACAAATTTCCACACGTGTAGTGTTTGCACACCTGTCTTAACTGTAACCCCAGGGCAGCCCCGAATATGTGTGAGCAGGCGTGCTGGAAAAGTGCAGTGTCAGGACTCGAGCCTAACGTCCTGCAGTAAAGTTTCAGTGCCTGTTCAGGATCTCCCATTTCACTCGCAGTGGGCGAACAGGTTTGTGCCTGTAACGCTATCAGCACTTTGACACACGTTAAAGGCTGCAGCTCTAATCTAGCGACTTACAGCTGAGTCGCTTTTGCGGCTAGATTTGTGTGTTCTTTCGGTTTTGTTAACTCTACTTATTACATATCCTCCCCCATTTTCTCTCTCTCTCTCTCTCTCTCTCTCTCTCTCTCTCTCTCTCTCTCTCTCGTCCCTTTTGCACTTCAGGGTTTATGAGGGCATGAAATTGCTCCAGAGCTCCAAGGCATATTGAGTCCTGGCTTACTCAGACTACTATCGCTCTTTCTCTCTTTCTTTTTTCTTTCTTTCTGCGTGTCTGTCTTTTCCTGTACCCGCTGTAAATAGCTAACGCTTCACACATTTTTGCAATTAGGTCGCAATCTGCGTTCTTAGAATGTGCATCTCTTACAAGAAATGTTTGGTAGTTTGGTGTCCATGCATGCATCAAGACTGGGCTGAGCAGGAGTGGAAGTTTTTTTTTTTTTTTTTTTTACTCTAACGCTTTATTCTGGTCAGGGTCAGTCTAGTTTAAATTACTAATCTGTAACTAAGCTTGTTGGAAAATATCGCATCCAGGCGCAAGCCAAAATAAAAATTGTGGAACCAGGATTGGACCAACTTTCTGTGAGAGTGGGTAGATTGGGACTTTTTTCCCAAAAATAAATAGATAAATAAATAAATAAATTCCCACGCATTGGCTTTCTTATTATTCCAAATCACACTCTTTAAATCAGACATACCAAGATTGGACTTAAACGACTGCAGAGTAAAGTGGAGGACATCGTAATAAATGGTAATCTACAGGAATTACGTTAACATAATAACATGCGGTATAGTTAAATAGCTCCTAGACGGTAATTCTCTTGCCAGAAAAGACTAGATAACTACGTTTAGTGGAATGGAATTGGAGTGAATTAATAAATGGCTGTTGGGGAAACACTGCTTTTACTTTCCTACTGTCATGAAGGCAGGCATGACCTCTCACAAAGAACTGCACACCCGTATTCACATGCGAACTGGCAGAGAGTAGTCATGGGCAGTGCTTAATCAGCCACATGCCAGCCTTTCAGAGGTGCACACAAGCATGCATGCATGCAAGCATTCTAGATGTTTCTAAGCCTTCATGTGTGAAAGAGGTTATAAACATAGCCAGAGCATGCCTGCAGAGAAGAAAGGCAACATTGTTAGCCTGGCTTTCAGTAAGCTTGGGATCTGAAAGAGTATACCCACACGCAGCATACTTTACCATGCAGTAAAGCAGCTATGGTACTAGGGCTTCTTAGTGGACTCGCCGCCTTAAACAAATTAATGCCAATCCAGCGCATTCACAGAACAGATTCTCACACTGGTTGGAGTCCCACATGCAGAGCGCACAGGGTCACGGGCTTTAGTAACTTCACTTTCCCGTGTCTGCATCCAACCCCCGTCCTGCCCACTAATCCCCCATGTGTTAGCCTGTTGAGTGAGGCCTCCTTCTGCAGCACACATGGACGCACACAGACCAGCACAGCGCTCTGTTTGCATGCTTCAGAGCCCGTGTTCAGGTTCCCTTATTTTTGTATGTTTAGGTATGCGTGGCAGTCTACTCCTCTTTTTTGCCTGTGGGCGAAAGTCACACTGGTTTTAGTAATGTTCCAGATTATATGATATATGATGCGTTTTCTTTCTTCTGTTACAGTTTTTCGGTAATATTTCCATAACACTAAGAAGCATATGTTAATACAGACTCCTGAGCTGAAGCAACTGCAGTGACTAACCCTACGTTCACACTCCCTCGTGTCACATGTGGTCCGTCCCTAGTGAGCGCGAAGCGACTGCTGGCCCAGTATACAATTTACACATACCACCTTTGCATAAAACGTATCGTAAGTTTGATGTTTCATGGTACGTGCTAGGCTTCGTACTCGTTTCTCTAGCAAATGTACTAGTCACATACACTCATCAGAGACACCAGCGATCTCTGCTTCTTCCTCTCCACACTTTATTTCTCTTGGTAATGTCTCCGTATAACTTTTACGTTAAAGCCATGTATACTGTTGTGTGTCAAACAGTAACTGCAGGAAGGAACTAAAGTTGCTAAAAGGTGAGGATGGAAGTAAAGTCAGACAACACGTGTGCCAGAGGATTGGTCTGAGGAATCATTCGAGCCGGTCGTTTGGATTTGGACACTTTACCGTGTCATGATCATCTCAGCTCACGTGTCGCGTGGTCGCTGAAGTCGTGGTTCGGTCTCGTGCACATGCACAGAAAACGAGCGGTCGCCTGTCGCTTTGTTGCTCGCTAGTGTGAACATAGGGAGAAGGGTGCAAGAGAGTCCAGCTGTAGCAGAAGACAGAAAGCGCTCGCCTATGCGTATGCGTATGCGTATGCGCATTGGCATTGTTTCATGCAAAATACAGACTGTGACAGCCCTAATTTGGTCAGTGCCTGAGTTAGTGATTGCGCTCCTTCTCCTCTTCCACCTGTTTTCTCTCTCTAGCTCCTTTTTTAAATCTCAGTTTAGCAGACGGGAGACTAGACGCACTCTCACATGTAGGAGGCCATAATAGTACAACAGTAGTGCGAACCTGACATTTCTTTTTCTCAAATTTGTTGCACCAAGCAGAACAGCACCACTAATTTGGGTAGGCAAAGAGCACATCTTATTCAGCATGCCAGCGTATCTTTCCAAGCTATAGAGGACAGCACCGTCACATGACCATGTAGATTCCTGAAAAGCGATAAAAGTGAGCGTCCTTTTGTCCTTCCTTTCCAGTAACGGGGCTTTATGGTTGTGAATATTTACAACAGTGCCAACTAGGCGTAATACAAACGTACAGATACGTACGGTCTATAAGCCACTTCCAGGTGTTCGAGAGAGATGATACGTCAGATATGCTGACTTTTTACATCCTCTAATCATAACAGTGGCTTGTACGCCAGCAAGACGTGTTGATATTGTAGCATTATTTTCTCAGCTCAGAATTTGTTCCTAGTCAGTTAGCTATAATAAATATTAAACGGACCTTCTGACACACCATCGTGAATATGTACGTAAAGTCTTAATATGGAGTACGTCTCTTGAGAAACAGGAAGTTGGACGTCAGACGTTGTGCAAGGCGAGCAACAGGGCTTCGATTATAGACTCATGCGCATGAACATACAGTACATATGTAGATAATGGAATGAGAAAAAAATGGCGGTTGAGAGAGACAGATTAGGAAAAAAGATGGATAGATAGATAGATAAACAAATGCATCAGTAGTCTGGATCATTATCTAGTTGGCGGTGACATCACTGTTTGCCTGAGAGGGCTTTTAGTCTGATTAATGTAGCATGTGGAGTGTCATGTCTATAGGATTGCTTTTGTGTTCAGTAACACACTGTATAATGGATCATATGGCCAGTATTTTTGGTTTGTACTCACGTAACCATCAATTTAGCAAACATTCAAGCTGTCTTTGCCTTTCACTCTCATCCCCCCCCCCTTTCGCCCTCTCTCTGTCTCTCTGTCTGTCTGTCTCTCTCTCTCTCTCTCGTATATTCGGGTTAATGTGCCTTTCCCGTCTCCTTCTCTTTTGTTTGTTTTGCTTTTCTTTCACCTAGTATTTCTTTCCCTCTTTCTCCCCCCGCTTCCTGCAGCTGTGCCGATGCTTCAGAGGTTTTTCCATGAAAACACAAAAAGCTGCACGTGCAAAAAAAAAAAAAAAAATACACAACCTCAAACTGCTTTGCTAGGCATTGTGTGCAACAGACACTGTACTGCACATTTTGATCAAATGTTGAAAAAAAAAAAAAAAAAAGAGTGCAGTCATGTTGAATTTATTACAGATGTAGGGAATCTAGAAAGCTTTGCATAAATATTCACCCCCTTGACCTTTTCCACAGGGATTAATTGGGATTATATATATATATATATATATCGTGAATGTACACGAAATAACCCATAATACTGAACGGAGGGATCTATACAGGGATCTATACTCTGTAGTTTGAAATAGAAGTTGTGATTGTGTACGTATGCACTCATGTTCATGTTTAAGTTCACCTTTAAGTTCTGATGAAACCTGTTGCCATCGGAAGTCATATCATTAGCTGAATGGAGCTGACCCGAGCTCCATCAAAGTGTCACATGATCACAAAATAAATACACCTGTTCCTAGAAGAGAACATACCACGAAGACCTGGAAGCTATCAAAACAAGTCCAGGACAACGTTCTGGAAAAGTATTAATCAGAGTTTGGTTATTAAAACGTATCCCACACTTTTAACAGCCCATGGATCCATTATTACAAATGAAAAGAATATGGCACAAGACGAGGCCAGCTCCTGAAAGTCAGGGCGTTAGTCTTAGAGGAGCAACCGAGAGGCCACATTCCAAAGTGTCAAGTCAAGTCAAGTGGCTTTATTGTCATTTCAACCATATACAGCTGGCAATGAGACGACGTTGAGATAAGCTTATACCGTTTATGGACATAGCATAGTTATAGGGGTAGAACGTATAGTGGTGACAAGAAATAAAAATACAATATTTTTCTAAACACAGTGTTAGCAGGAAGCGTTGAAATGTGGAAACGTTCAATGGGATGAATGCTTACACAAGGCACCGTCTGTGCTGCACTGTACGGCAGATCTTTGTCCGTGTGAATGTAAGTCCTTTGGCCTGTAAGGATTAGCGATGTCGTAGCCGTCAGGTGCCTGATCATGTGAGCAGCTCTCAGTATGTATATGTGATTACACTGGTTCGAAGAGTCAGTGAATCATACAGTAATCGGCTTGCTGCAGCTGATTACATCTCTCACATCATCACACCCAGATACCATGACCATGCGAGGGAAGCGCACCGAAAGAGTGAGAAAGTCTGATTGAGTGAAAGAAAGAGAGAGATGAATTGAGGACAGAAGATAAAAAAAAAAAACAAAAAAAAACAAAGGTAGCCGCTGAGGGCAGATGAGGGAAGCCCTTTATCAGCCTGATCTTTATCACTGGCTAATCAGGCGGCTTGATGAGGTCACCAGACGGTTGCAGGCATATGACTATCAGTGACCTTGAATGACAGTTTCTGTAGTAATAGTTATAACTAGTTATAGTTATAGTTATAGTTATATGTGACCATTCTGGTTGCTTTAGAGCACTGGGAGTGCCAGAGTGAAGCCCAAAGCATCAGTTGTTTGCCTTCTGGATGACAGTGTCTGCCTAAGTTAAAGAATCTAAATTAAAATAAATGTGTCTAGAAATTAGACGAGGAAAAAAAAAAAAAAACAAGACTGAAACCAGTATCACTGCTCAGTTCACATTGCTGAGTGATGCTTCTCGTATAATTAGAAAGAAGTCCATGCGACAGGACACTTAAAAGTGTGTGGGTGTGATTGGCAGGGAAAGGGCACGGCCTCTGTGTTAATCTTTCTAAATGAGCGGTCTAGTCATGAGCGTCTGTCTGTCTGTCTTGGCTTATAGTCAGCTCCGTTTAGTTCTCGATAGCGCTCTGTCCCTCTCTGTACCTCTGTTAGTAAGCAAACCTTTTTCCGTGATGGTTCGTTTCCCCCTTCATACTCCATTTTCAGACCCTTTCTCTGTTTCAGTCTGTTTCTGGCTAAACTGTATGAAGAATAGAAGAGCTGACGTGATTGGTTAGACAGCACTCCGCCCCCACATGTGACTGGCTGGAACATTCAGTGGGCCACTCAGCGCAGTGGAAGTGTATGTAGGTCAGTGTGTAGTGTGGCTGCACAATGTGTGTGTGTGTGCGTGCGTGTGTGTGCATGTGTGTGTGTGTGTGTGTGTGCGCGCTGTGACCGTGTACCCTGGCAGCCCTCCAGCTCACTCCTTCAGAGAGGGAGAGAAGAGAGGGGGAGGGAGAGAAAGAGAGAGAGAGAAAGAACCACAGAGAGTTGACAGAGAGGCCTCCTACACTCCAACTGTAACTCACAGAGGGAAAAAATAAATAAACCACAGCTACAGTATCTTCAATTTCTGAAAGTGCTCATGTTAAATTTAGGGGAAGCTTTGCAGTTAGATCAAAATTACACAATAATTTCAAGATGAAATTTTTTTGTTTGTTTTTTTATTTTGTTTTTTTCGTTGTCAAAAAGAGGGTGCACTTTCAGCACATTGACTTGTTACCATGGTGACAGGTCAAACCAGCTTGCTTTCAATCTGGTGCCTTTTTGTTTTCCAGTAGTGTCACTGGCTGCTCCCTCTGCATTCCGCTTGCGTTTTGCTCTTTCCAAATCCCACAGGAAATCATTTCCTCTGGGAGTCTGTGCCCTAAATCTGCCCTCCTTTCCTTGGAACTCCACTCGCCACTTGCTGCACACGTTGAAAGTGTGACGAGCTGCACGAGGTTGCAGTAGCCGCAGGGACATACGGGATAAACCCACCTGAAAAATCTAACACACACACACACACACACACACACACACACACACACACACTCATCAGCGCAAACCTGAGTTGTCACTTCTGTCGTGTCATCACACTGCAGCTGTCTAGACCAAAAAGCCACGCTGAACACTCTCATGAGCTTCATTGGCTTTGCGTTTTACAGCTCTAAAAGCAAACACACACACACACACACACACACACACACACACACACACACTGTAAAGGTCTGTCAGAGAACTTAATGCTCTGCCAATAAATTATTCACTGATGGTATGCTCAGACTTTACCCAGATTTCAGAAAGCCCACACACATATGTGCACGCAGCTTCTCTGAAGACGGCGCACATGCGATGAACGCGTATCTTCAGCAGTATATGCAGTTCAGGAAGAAGTTAACCTATAACACCACATTGCTATTTATAACAGAATAAATGCAGAAGTAGTCAGCTTTCAGCAATAGCTTTAGGTTCAGTGTGGCTTTGCGGTTGGTTAGAAAAGTCACAAAAGTCTTCCTTAAGTCCTCTTAAGCCATGGTGTGAGAAGGCTATATTTACCCAATGTCTCCACTCACACTCTTAAACACACAGAAAGAACCCGAGCTACAGAGGAAGACATGTGACACAGCCAGGACACACCTTTTGAACAAACCAGGAGACAAGAGTCTAAACTGATGGATTGAGTGGAAACCAAGAACGTACTACATCGCGCCTTGGTTAGCTCACTGGAGTCGTGTGATCTGACCAACACGACTATCTGTCTGCAAGAAAATATAAAGATACTTCCTTTTTTTTTTTTTTTTTCCACTAGCTGTCCAAAACCACCGTGACTAAGCTATTGTATGTATGTAACACATGATGTTACAGCTAAGGGATTTGTCTGGAAATTGTTGCATTTGACTCGACTCCTGAGACTAGGCTCATAAGAAAGCACACGTTTGGTGTGAACATGAATGAATCCTTTTTGTGTAGCCAGAGACTGTTTAAAAAACCGCACGCAGAACACTTCTCGAGCTTTGTGTGCGTGCTCAGTGTGCGCCCAAGCATCCAGGTGCGCTCACACACACCCGCCGTTTCATGTAAAGGAATACGTTTCGCACATACCCATGGACAAATGAACACGAAGCTCTTGGAAAAGTATTACTGTGATTATGTGAGTCCTGAGGGAGGGTGGAGGCAGGTGTAGGGTTTGAGGGTTGCTGTGTAAGAGCGTGTTGCTTTGCAGGTTTTTCAAGTCGTCTATGCTCATCTTCTCTTTTTTCATGTTTTGTCTCCCCCCCCCCGAAGAATTAACAAGCGAGCCCTTCAACAGGCACAGAAGGGTTCCGAGTCTATTTTTCATCCCTTCCTCACCTATTCTTCTCTTCATCTCTCTTTTTTTTTTTCTTGGCTGAGTGGTGAAATATATGTGCACTCACGCATGGGAGGTTGTGAGTGAAGGTCCATTTCTTTTCTTACATTTGAGAAGAACAGGGTAAGGTGTGTAACTGTTTTTGGCCCTGGTCCAGAGTGTGTGTGTGTGTGTGTGTGTGTGTGTGTGTGTGAGATATTCTGGCACCATGCCAGAAAGCTCCACAAAGGCGAGAGATGGTTACTCTCAGGTTTTTTGTTCAGGGTTTTACCACTAAAGTCACTAATTCAGTTGGAGTTATTTTTTTATTTTTATTTTTATTTTTTTTTAAAAGTCGCTCACCATAAGAGAGATAGTTAGCTACTTCAGCAGGACAGTTTTCCTTCTTGTGCAATCAGTATATAGTAGCCAACGTGACTAGTCTTCTGGTTTCAAAATATCTGGACCAATTGTGCCCTAAGGTATTCAAAGTCAAATAGACTAACCGCTGCAACTTGTTCTTCAAGTATACCTTACCTCATCATAGCAAACAAATCAAATATCAATATTTAATAGCTTACTACCAAACTGCATTGACCTATTCGTCCCGGTTTTGCAAGTGTTCATGCTTTATATATGAATATCATAGAAATATGAGTAACATGAGCATGTTCATGGCTATGAATCTCTAAATGAGGTCCATGCTGCTGTATTGTAAGTAAAGTGGGACAATACTACTTAGCAACTTTAGCATCCATTGTGAGATTCTGCACTCATTTCGTTGCACGCGTACATTACGGCGGGGGGGGGAGAAAAAAAACAACAACTCTGGCATGATGAAGTATTATGAGAAGAGTGAGGCAAGAAGATCAATATTCGAGCGTGAGCTGGGGGCTCGGAGTGTTAGTCTGCGTTTGATGGGTTTCAGTGGGTTTCATCATGCCTCTGAGCTACATTACTGAAAACGCGCCTCGCAGAGCCAGAACAAAGACACAGAGAGAGAGAGAGAGAGAGAGAGAGAGAGAAGGAAATGGAGAGTAGAAAGTGGACAGAATGAAAGAGTGACAAATTGGAGTGTCTTGTCTGTTGTTGTACAAAGAAAAGGCCAAGTGCATAAGGTCCAAGGAGGTTTGTTTACTGTTTGCGATGATGCTCTTTTTTTTTTCCTTTCTTTCTTTAAGCATTGCCAGTGTTAGATCGGGTTGTAAAAAAAAAAAAAAAATGACGCAACAAGCTTTTCAGGGAGTGCAAAGCAGTCACTGGGAACTACGTCTGCTGTAGAGAAGGGGGGAGGAAAAAAGTAAACGATATACAATCATGCATTTTATTGTGTATTTTTTTTTTTTTTTTTTTTTTTTTTTTTTTTTTTTTTTTTTTTTTTTTTTTTTTTTTTTTTTTTTTTTTTTTTTTTTTTTTTTTTTTTTTTTTTTTTTTTTTTTTTTTTTTTTACTAATAAGTTAGTCAGCGTTGACAGATAGAGGTCTTGTGTGTAAACGTGTCTTTGCGCCACACTGCCGAAGCAGGTCGTGCCGTGGGTCACATAACAAATGGCTCTGCAAACTGAAAGCAATACAGCGTCTCAGCTTGGTTAAAGTGTGTGTTTTGGTGGATGTGTGCCTTCATTTTTCTAGTGCTGCCACGTAGAAGCAGAAACAGGAAGTCATGTGACTTGAAAGTCAAGGGAATAGGAACTAAGGGGTGTGTGTGTGTGTGTGTGTGTGTGTATGTGTGTGAGGGGGGATGAGAATTGCTGCTACAGCAGAAAATCCCATGACATGCATTCTTCTGCCACTGTACTGTCTGTTTCCCTTTTTTTTCCACTACTTCTCATCATGGCCTTTACGTTCCATACGTTTGCGAACCGCTGGTACTAGGCACATGATATTAAACGAGTACATTCTCATCTCTTAGCTCCTAGATCAGATCTGAGACTTAATATGAGATTGCGCACCTTTCCGTTTTTTTTTTTTTGTTTTTTTTTTCAGCGTTATTTATTAGACCAGCATGTGACCCAGCTTGCTCTATCACACATGGCCTATTGCTGTGGTTATATTATGACCTAGTTGTCAGAATAGCACATCATATCTCTGATGCAATCCCTGCTGCAATTATGTCCTATACAGAAAAAAGAAAAAAAGACCAAGACGAGGGTTAATTTCATGCAGGTAGGTCTGTGTATCCCGAGGATATTTTATCAACTGGAATTTGATGCTGTGTTCATCAGTACATGCATGTATCATGGAAAAAAGATGGAGGTTCATTTTCCTTTGCAGTGAGCCATGCATGCGGGCAGGTTTGACCTAGACTGATGAGCTCAGCAAAGTAGAGTGTAGCGCGCGCACACACACACACACACACACACACACAGCTACTGCCTAGCACAGATAAGGCTGCGGGTCAGACTCTGTAGTAACATTAAGATCATTTATAACGCAATATGAGCATATCAGCACACACATCTGTGGTGAGGTCTGACTCCAAAAACCCGAACGACGAAAAAAAAAAAAAACCTTTCAGTAAAACCTCCGACATATTTACTTTAGATGTCACTGTTTGACATGCAAGAAAGCAACCGATATTATGTTTTTTGAGAGGAGTTCGCCAGGACCCTTAAGCCAGCCGCACCCTGTCTTTTTTTCTTCATTTCTTTCTTTTTGCATTCTATCCCTCTCTCCAGTCACATAGAAAAATAAAGCAGAGCAAGACTTTTTTTTTTTTTTTTCTTATTATTTTTTAATGGACCCCAGATGGGCACGCGAGGACCACGCAGAAGGTCTGCTGAGCAAAACACTAGTCATGTCATATGTCACATTCGCCCTCGTACGCAACCCTGTTTCTCCCTGTGTCGCGACGACGGTGTCATGAGAGCCGCAGTTTCATAAAACCACTTACATGGAACTAATATAAGCAAATGACACCATTGTGTCATTTTGAATGACTTCAGAAAAACAGCTGTGAAAATATCGCAACACTTCCTGCAACTGTATCACGTATCACAAGACACTGGAATCAGCGTGGACTGGGTGGCGTGATCAGCGGTGGTTTAACTGAATTAGCTTTTCCACCTACATGTGTCTTAGCAGTGCCAGCACCGACGTCTGGTCAAAGGTCTGATTGAAAATGTCGCTGTGATATCAGTTTTTGGCAGGTGGGGCCAGGGCTTAAAGAACACAGTGTCCTTCACTGTAGCTAAAAATACATTTGTGTTGCACAAAGTTTATGTGTGGTTTTAAGTGTGTGTGTGTGCGTGTGCGCAAGTATGCCCAAGGCCACGCAGGGTGTCCGGTTAAGTCCTAGGGCCTGGACAGCCATTACCATAGGAGGTGCTGGAATTGGTAAGGGGTAGTGGGACAGACAAGCGGGAAGTGGATTGAGCAACAGGGGAAAAGCATGTGTGTATGCACATGAGTCGTGTTTACTGAAGTGTTAAAGCTCATGTTTCATTTTGTGGCCTGGGTCAAGCATGTCATCCATTAATTTAAGGAGCTAAAATGTCTGTCAGACTTTTTTTTTCTTCTCTCTCTCTTGCTGGTGTAGCACGATTTGTCAGTCGTGCTGAACTTCTTGAGGTTGAGATGTCGTCTCTTGGTCATTTATCAGCTCTTGACAGGAAGGAACCATTTAGCCTTTTCCTGATTAGGGGGAAGAAGGCGTCTCCTCCCACTCGATTGGTCAGATAGGTTCCTGAAACTCTCTGATGCTAAGAACACTATTTTCACACTTTTCATATATCCGTAGAATCATTTTTTTCTTTAAAGCAAGAACCAAGACCAAGCAAGAACCAGACTATGACCATAGTGTAAAGTCATACCTCATTACTTTAAAATGTATTCATTGATTCGACAGCAATAAGACGTTATCCCAGACACACTGAAAATCGAACTCAGTTCAACACCTAACGATAATGATTACAGTCAGGCCTAAACCTTACAAATGAATCATCCATGAATTCCCTAATACAGCACTGATTCTGTTATTGGATGTTCATACATAGTCTCTTTCATGCTCCAAATGAATGGATCACAACAGTGGAAAATAAACGAGAAAGTACAAGAATGAATAAGAACATTAAAGGGGATTAAGTGCGTCTGAAACCAAAACGCTGGCTTTGAGCTCAGTTTTCTCATAAGTCTCTCTTTTCTCTCTTCTTTTTCTGCCTTGCACCAGTTCTTTTTTATTTTCTCTCCGCCGGTTCAGTGCGCGCGCGTGTTTACATTGGCTCGCTCAGGAGGATGGGACGTGCAGTTCTCTGGCACGAGACAAAATTTACAGCTACAGAACAAATTGCACCAGAGAAATTTGTCCTGTGCTACTCCCTGCTTATTGCAAGTTATGACATTACTGACTGAATTATCTAACGTGGCAAAGAGCACGCTGATATGAATTACGATGCCGCCCCTCGAGTGCCGTTACCGACAGGATGGGGGTCCGTTTCTGAAGTCCAGTGCTGCAGGAAAGAGAGCGGAAACTGTGTGTACATATTAATGCACATGTGAGAATGTGTGTTATATCCGTCAGTTTGACAGTAAGAACACAGTGAGCGTGGCTCAGTCCTAGCTCTCTGATTGGCTAATGAGGGTGGGTTGGAAAGGCCAACGCCCACTCTGTCATGGAAAACAAGACTGTCTTTCCAAAGTGCCGTATTATGCAACGTACATCTTTTCTGACATATTGACAAAATATCACATCAGTCATACCTTTGATGCTTTTTAAATCTATTTTGAAATTCAAATATGGATTAATATATAGTTAGAAATGTACATAGAAAGAATGAGAGTGCCTTGTATTGTATTGTATTGTATTGTATTGTGTTGTGTCCCATGCATAGCGGACTGCATTTGCCAGCAGCACGGCGGCTGTGTCTTCGTCAGTGGATGTTCGTGGACGTCCACGTCTCGGGTTGGTCCGCAGCACTTCCTGTCTTTTTGAATTGGTTAATAAGTTTGGCAGCAGTGTCGTGTGTGATGTGCTCGCCATGTTTCCTGTTAAAGTCCATCGCAAACCTTGCGACAGCTTCCCGATACAGCCATGAGAATGATTTCATTACATTCTTCTATTGTCAAAGACATTCTTAAAGGCTATCTGAGGAAAAATTTTATATATATATATATACGTATGAACAATTTTGGAAGACATTTTGCTAAAAAATGTCCCCTATGTACGGAGACTTTAGGACACACTGTATTGTATTGTCTTGTCTTGTAATCCACCCACTGTTTACAGTACAGTCACATACACACGAGCCCTGACCAACAAATACACAGAAGCAAATGAAGACAGATGCCTTGTGCTGTCTAGAAAAAAAAAACACACATTTGGTAGTAAGGAATGGAATGTTCTCTTCTACAGTCCAGCACGTAGAACAGCTGGGAATGGGGGGAGAGGGAGAGAGAGAGAGAGAGAGAGAGAGGGAGGAAATCTGCAGACATGCTTCATGTTTTTTGTAAGTGTGTTTTTGTGGGTCTAAGCATTTTTTTTTTTTTTTTTTTTAAGGGGCGTGTGTATTGTGTATATAAATATCTCTCCTCTCCTGTGCAGCATCAGCGCCTGGTCTGAGTTTATTTATAAACTGCCTCCTACGTGTCAATGGTCCGCGCTACTCTCCCTCCCTAAATCTCTCTCTCTCTCTCTCTCTCTCTCTCTCTCTCTCACTCTCTCCCCTTCTCTTTCTTTAACTCAATTTCTGTCTCTCCCTCCCTTATTAAATCAACTGCTTGGAGAACTATAAATTTCCTACCGAGCAACAAGGCTCAATAATTATTCCTGGAAATTTAACAGTACACGCGCGCACACACACACACACTGCAGCATACGCCTCTGTCTCAGCGTTTCACAGAAAGTTCACTGTGGGGAAAACTTCTCCTGACACCCGCCCATACACATAAAATGACCTTGCCTTAACTTCAAGCAGTTGTGTGTGTGTCTCTGTCCGTGAAAGGGTGCTTGTCTTTTAGTTGTTATGATGCATATGAATTCTACCAAGAGACTGAGAAAGGATTAGTTGCCTCCATGGAATACATGCACACATAAACAGACTGAGCCAAGCACACGCACACACACACACACACACACACACACACACAAGTTTTTTTTTTCCATCACTGATTATGTCACCAGGTCCCTGTAGAAAAAGTAAAAGGTACACATTTCGTATTGGTGATATCGTCTCATCTTGACACTGACCCATTTATTCCCAGTCCTTTGAAACGGATTAGATACTCCACAGATGAATTTGATCTATAGATTCGAATTAAAAATGTTTCTGAGTAGAGTACGTGTTAGATAAAGGAAGCGCTGTGAAAGAAAGTTAGGAATGCTGTGTCGTGGGTGAGGGCCAAAGTCAGGTCAGTAAAACCGTCCAATCGACTGAGGAAAACCACCGTAGAGGGCGAGGCTCAACAGTGCTGACTTATTGTGCGCTCTGGTCTTGACACCAGAGCACTGCCTTTTCGCCTGACCGCTAAGGGAGCGGAGGCGCTCACAAGGCTGTGGCATATCCCAGTGAGAGAGTCAGCATGGCTTTTTGACCTCTTTGGACATAACAGAAAAGAGAATAAGCTGTACGCTTGTTCCTGATGAGTTCCTGGTGCTCTGTGGTGCAATTGGTGCTTGGTTACAGCACAGATCTGATTTGGTGGACAAATCAGTCTCAGCTTAGTAACCTAGATCCAGGCCACAAAACAAGTCAACAGTTTGAGCTTTATGACCTTTAGCTACGCTTAGCTTCGGCTGTGCTGGCCAAATGTATTTTTGCTTTACGTCGACTTCGCAGCGCCTAAAAAAAAAAAAAAAAAAACTCACAGATTCACTTCTCTCACTTCAATAAAAGAAGGAGAGTATGCATGCATGTGTGCATGCATGTGTGAGTGTGTGTAGTGCGTAGCTGCTGACATTGATAGATTGTTACCACATGTTGCTGAAGGACAAAAAGGCCTCTGTGTTCCAGAGAGATTCAGTGTGCAGCTGGGCTCTTAGTTAACAGCCCTACACACGCAAAACACACACACACACACACACACACACACACACACACACACGTGTATATATATATAAATAAAAACATTACTAGCTCAACTGTATTGAATAAGACAGAATATCTGAACTGGATAAATACAGAATAGCTCAACTGTTAAGGGCATTGTAAATGATTTCAACATTAGTTATGAATTGAGGAATTCTAAGGTGTATTCCCCGCCTTGTGTTCCCGGGATACACTTGGGATTCACCTTGACCTAGGCCAGGATAAAACAAATACATACTTAAGGTGAATGAATGAAATAATAACATTGCATTACTGCATAAGTAAGCCAGAGAGCAAGAAACTAACGTGTGTGAGTCTTTAAGTAAACATAATGTGTATCAATACTTTGGTGTTTATGTAGGTTATATGTGCATGTGTGTGTGTGTGTGTGTGTGTGGTGGTACTTTGCAGGTACAGCAAATAGTGTGCGGGCAAAAGTATAAATCCAAACACTTGGATTAGTGCCTTGGGCTCTGTGTGCTATTGTTGATGTGATTCGGAGTAATTCGGAGAAAGAATAAGCATCCTAATTGCTCCCAGGTTTTCTTTTTTGTTTTTTGTTTTTTTTTAAAGGAAGGATAAAAATGCATGAAGCGTCTCTGGTAATATACCACAGAGAGAGAATAAGCCCTAATTACTTCATTCACAACATCTTTTTCCATTGAGATTTTAGTCATTACCTCCCCTCAGCTCCGTTCCTCTAGTCACACGTGCATACACATACACACAAATGCACTCGCATGCACAAACATCATATCTCATATCTCCAGAGAGACAGCGGTGTTTTATTCACCTTGGCTTATACATGGAGTAATAGCATAATCTGCCTGCCAATCTAGGCACCAAGATCAGATTCAGGTTTTGCTTTAGGTGTCCATCAGTAGTGTCTGATTAAGTCAAAAGATGAACGAAAGAACACCATGTTGTTCAGGTTTACAGCGGTTTCTTCTATGCGTGTGGGCATCCATAATGTTCGGGTTTGTGTACTGAGTGGGATGAACATCTGTTCTGTTCTGGATGCAAGGTATAAATACATCCTCTTTCCTTGCAAAAAGATTACTGTAGAATTTGTATGAAATTACTTCCTATATCCAGAAATATGCAAAATATGCAAAACACATTCATTATTCTCCAGGGTGGACAGATTGCTAGCCCAGGTACCTGGGAAAAGCACATTACATATCTGATAGCCCAGGTACCTGGGCTAGCGGGGGGAAAAAAGTAGGTTCAGTAGGAAGTGTTTTTCTTTGTGTGCTTGTTTTAGTCTTCATAGGGTTTGAGCGCTCACTGAATAGTTTGATGAGTAGGAAAAGACAGGGCTGGTTAAACGACACCTTGCGCTCTTGTTTTATAGCAAATAATCAGAATTAAATCTAATGAATTTCCACAAACAAAGGCAAAGAGTAGGTGCAGACAGTGTGTCCCTGATGTATAGAGCTATTTCTGTTGTAAAATTCACTGTAAAGATTTCGGAGAGGGAAATGGGGATTATAGAGTGGATAATGACTGTACATCAGAAATGCGTGCGCACCACAGTGACATTGTTTCCCACGCAAAGGCTGAGGAAAAAGTGTTTTTGTTTTGTAGTTGGGCTGGAGATTTTGCTGAAACCTGGCGACCCTGGTTAATGATATTAGCTCTACTGTGTGCACCTCACACACTGGGAAACTCTCAGCCAAACTGTGTATAGTACACAGTTGAACAAAGGTTTGTCTAAAACCGCTCAAAACGAGCCTATCATAGGATTACTCCAAAAATTCACTAAACAGTAGCCTATAGCATAAGTCAAACATGATAGCCTCTCGACTTCATTTTCATTGAGGCTATGTCATTATTAATGTCGGCCTGCCCCACCAAAATCTATGGTCATGCGCCGCTGCTCTGAGGGAATGTCTTTTCCATTCCTCTGCTACAGTTGCAGAGACTTGTAAAATCGATCCCAAGATGCATGTACAGCAGCTCATGGAGCCCCAACACCTTACTAAGATACTTTATGCTAGGTGTTTTTTGTTAATTTGCCTGTACATTTCTTTTCTGCCATTGGTTGAAACTTCACATACTTTTTTTTGTTCACTTTCACTTTTTTTTTGTATTACAGACTGATGGCACAATGGTATCTATTTCATCTAGGCTTCAAATTGACTAACATTCAAAAGTACCTGTGGCTCAGTTGCTGTCTCCTTGTGGTGTATTGGACTACTCTGAAGGGGACATTATTTTTGTCTCTTGTGCGATACATCACTCGGTGGTATAACTCAGACGGCTCCTAACAAAACTGACGTCCTAACTCCATTGAATGCCTGTGTATTAGTGAGCACATTAACATATGCAAAGACCGGGGACTGTTCAACACAAGAAGGTTCCTTGATGCAACTTTTCGCACACATCATTTCTTTATCTCATTACTTCACACAGTCAACAAAGGAGTGCACTTATAGATACACTTTCTGCATACTCATCATTTGTGATAATAGTAGTAAAAAGCAGAGTTTGTTTAATTAAATACTAATCTCATCTGTTTCTCTTTCTCGGTGCAGAATTCCATCCGGCACAACCTGTCCCTGCACAGCCGTTTTGTCCGTGTCCAGAATGAGGGAACTGGAAAGAGCTCATGGTGGATGATAAATCCAGAAGGGGGGAGGGGAGGCAAGGCACCACGTCGTCGTGCGGTCTCCATGGACAATGGAAACAAGTACACCAAGGGTGCACGAGGACGTGCAGCTAAAAAGAAGGCAGCATTACAGGCTACCCAGGAGGGATCGCTAGAGAATGTGTCTGCTGGGGGTCTGTCCAAGTGGCCAGGTAGTCCTACGTCACGCAGCAGTGATGAACTGGATTCCTGCTGGACTGACTTTCGTTCACGAACAAACTCCAATGCTAGCACAATAAGTGGCCGTCTGTCACCTATCCTAGCCAATCCAGAGTTGGATGAGGTTCCAGATGATGAGTTGGGCCCACCCCTCTCCCCAATGCTGTACTCGAGTTCCAGCAGCCTTTCTCCTCCCTCTTCATCCTCCTCAAACTCCAAACAATGCCCAGCTGAGCTTCCACGACTAGGCACAATGAACCTCAATGATGGGCTAACTGACAACCTTATGGACGACCTGTTGGACAACATAACACTTGCACCATCAACACAGGCAGGTCAGGATGGTTCCACCTTCACTTTTGGGAGCACCACTTCCTCTCCAGGCTCCTCCTCTTCCTCACCAAATGGTGCCAGTAGTGGTGGAGCGTTTGGTAATTCCATTTTTGGTCCCTCCACTGGAGCATTACGCCAGACACCCATGCAGACCATCCAGGAGAACAAGCAAGCATCTTTTTCAAGCATTTCTCGTTTTGGGAACACCACCCTTCAGGAGCTGCTAAACTCTGACTCGCTAGGCTCCCACAGCCACAGTGATGTCATGATGACACAGTCTGACCCACTCATATCACAAACCAGTGCAGCCGTTGCTTCTCAGAGTTCCCGTCTTCGCAATGGCCTCATGCACCCCAAAGACCCTATGATGTCATCATTCAGTTCTGGGTTTAAAGCTCAGAGCAGCCTTCTA
Source organism: Pangasius djambal (assembly GCA_022985145.1). Taxonomy (NCBI): domain Eukaryota; kingdom Metazoa; phylum Chordata; class Actinopteri; order Siluriformes; family Pangasiidae; genus Pangasius; species Pangasius djambal. Next base: position 8,212,398 of record CM041004.1, read on the forward strand.
CAGAACAACCGACATCATCAGGGCTCCAATGCCCAGGGATCACTGCACTCACTCCCCAAAAATGGTCACCCAAGCCTGGCCAATGACATTAATAATGTAGTGTCTGCCAAGCAGCATCTCCAGCAGCACTCCTCCATGTTGCTGAGTGAGGCTTCTGTTTACTCTGGGTTGAATGGCAGTAATGGAATGGGGATTTCAGGAACAGAACGCTTTCCCACTGACTTGGATTTGGACATATTCAACGGGAGTCTTGACTGTGATGTGGATTCCATAATCCGCTCAGATCTAATGGACGCTGATGGTCTGGACTTTAACTTTGATGCTTTGGTGCAAAATGGCGTCAGCCTGAACCCTGTTGGCAGCTTCAATGGGACAACACAGTCCAGTCAAAGCTGGGTTCCTGGCTGAAAGTGGTTCCAAAGGTCAGTAAAACTGCATTTAATCTGACAGGAAAACTGCATTTAAACCACATCTAATTCCAAAATATAAAATAGAATAAAATGCATTCTGTATGTATTGTTTCAAATCCAAATGACAGGAACTATGGATGACAATCATTTGCATTCCATTATACATGTTATTGGAAGATGTGCAAGGTATTAAGTCTTGTTTCAGGATGCAGAACAGATCTTTGATCTCAGAATGTGGACACCTGACCATCACACCCATATAGTAGTTCTTCCCCAAACTGTTGGAGGCACACAATTGCCTAGAATGCCTTCGTATGCTGTAGTATTAAAATTTCCTTTCAGTGGAACAAAGAGGCCCAAACCTGTGCATAACAATGCCCCTGTGCACAAAGCGAAATCCATGAAGACATTGTTTGCTAAAGTTGGTGTGGAAGAACCCTGACCTCAACCCCACTGATCACCTTTGGGATGAACTGGAATGACGGCTGCGCCCCAGACCTCCTCACCCAACATCAGTGCCTGACCTCTGGCTCTCCTGTGGCTCAATGGACAAATCTCCACAGCCACGCTCCAAAATCTAGTGGAAAGCCTTCCCAGAAGAGTGAAGGCTTTTATAACAGCAAAGAGGAAAGACCAAGTGCATATTGATGCCCATGGTTTTGGAATGGGGTGTTCATTACTCAGGTGTCCACATATTGGGACATAGTGGGAAAGTGTTGGGAAAGTGACATAATCTGAGGCTATGCAGTATGTGACTAACTGATTTCTCTCGCTCTATTTCTTATTCAGGCTCAAAACTGCATTGCAAAAAAAAAACAAAAAAAAACCCACAGACAAATTTCCATCCATCACAGACTCATGCCATCCATTGCCAAGCCTGCCGCCAGCACCAAGCACTGGAACCTATACCTGTTTACAGTCTACAGCTCTGGAGAATCTTTACCTTCAGTGCAGGAAACACACCATCCTGAATGAATGACTGCATACAGGACTCACACAGGAGTCCCAACCAGCTCCCTTATGGACAAACAAGAAAATTCCAATTAATTGACACCTATTTCAGAAGCCCCCCAAAAATCATGACTCAAACAATGCCTAGCTCCAAAATCACGTGTTCTGGACAGATACACGTACTGGAAAAGAGAACAGATTTGAAAAGTTTTCAGGGTCTTAAAAACATTTTCATGGGCTATGGAAAAGATTTTCTATGACTTCCTTATGGTTTATTGTCAGATGCCATCTTCAAGCACTTACACTTTAATCATTAATCAAACTGAGAATAAAATTTAGGAGGACAACGCTCACATGAGTCTATATTACCCCTTGCAAATTTCAGAACTCAGATTGAGTTATGTTTTGACTTGGTGCACTTTGGATTCTGCCTACAGTTTCAGTTTCGATAGCGGCATAATCATTTCTAATTTGAAGTAGTAGCCTAATATCAGAACTGAAGTAATACCTTATTGTAGCATAATATAATAAGAGAAATTACTTACTGTTTGTTTGTACTGTATGTAACTCTTAAAAAAAAAAAAAAAAATAAGAAAGAAAAAGTAATGAGCTCTAGCTCATTTGTAAATGCTTTTAAGTGAGAGCTTAGCTGGTGGAAGAATACTCTTTAGTTAATAGTAATGCAACGTCAGGGCTATGGCATATCCGTGTAGCCAAATGAATGATTTAAAAATGTTCTTGCATTGTGAACATTTTCATGCCATACCGGGTGCTAAATAATCAGTGTTGGGCCCTGTTCTTTATGGAGGCCGTGTGTGTTCCCAAGGCTCAAAGGACAGAGCATAAACAATATACCATAGCTTATGGCAGCATTCAGTGGTGGGTAGGCTTTCCCCTGTGGAAGCCATCTTTACTGAGCAAAAACAATAAGCTATCATTTGTATATTTGCCAAATTACTTGAACATGTTGGAGATGCTGGTAGCCAAAAGCAAGAGAAAAAAAAAAAAAAACAGATAGTTGAATTTAGAGACTTCCTGTCTCTATATGCAAACTACATCACCGTGGCTCAGGGTTGAAAGGGGTTACCATACAAAACATTCAGGTCCCCATTTAGTTCTAACTGCAACCTGGTTGTATACAATTTCTTGACAATAAGAAATGTTAAGGGAATGTGTGCATTTCTACATAAGCAACAAACTTCTAAAAACAGGACGCAACAAAAGAATTTGTTGTTGCGTTTGGGGGAGGGGTTTGGGGAGGGGTTGTTTTGTCTCTACATTGAGATTTTGTTTTGGAAAGCTAAGCTTTTATTACAATTGTATAAACTGATTAAATCCCCAGTGTTCTGTGTTGTCTCCCTCTACTATGCATGTATGTAACCGTGCATATGCATTGTGTGAAATATGTAAAACATCCTGCTTAAAGTCATGTAATGTTGTGATGGCACAGTACCAGTTCTTTTTCCAATATGAAGTATTGAAAATGGCGTGGGCATTTTTGTGAGAGGGGTTTGGACCACTCATGGGGGGGAGTTAGGTCGAGATGAGAAAATACCCAAAAATGTCCTTAATCCAAAAGTCGGTGTCGGTGTTGTGAAAATGAAAAACTGTGTAATTAGTCTTCTTCATAGACATTCTTATTTTTACACACAGACACAACAAACCAGAAGAGCAAGTAATAACTCATGTAATGAGCCTCATTTATCAATCTATTAGTGAAGTTGTGTGTAAATATTTCCATAGGCCACACCCAACTTACAATTCCTGCCACATTTACAAATAGTTCCCGTGACGCTTGGTACGTTCCTTCGTACTCTCAAGCGTATGTTTATAAACACCAAACACATGTAAAGCACATTCGCGGCACAGCAGATTTTCATTTAGCTACACCCACAAAGCTCCATAAATAAGGAAAGCTCACGGAGAGCTCCAAGTGCAAAATGAGGATAACATGGTGAAAGAAAAGGAATTTCTCAGAAGTGGCAGAAGTGGAAGTTATTTTGACTCACATTGACACCAATAAACCATAAATATTCACCAGCGCCTGAAAAGGCCAAAATGCGGAGACAGATTACAGAAAAAATGAATTAGGTGTGAATTACGTGAGGTGAAAAGAAAATGGTTCGACATGAAAACAGAGGAAAAAAAAGCTATCTACACTGTCTTGGTGACTGCCTCTTGCGCACCAGTGCACGCTCTTAGAAATGCGATACCGACTCAGAAATGGATGAGGAAATGCGTAGTGAGGAAACCTGATGAATTCAAACAGAAACCAATGATGGCACGCAGCACGCTAGGGAATATACAGCTCATTGGAGGCTGAGACATACCAGATCAGTCACTTATCTCAAATCCAAGCGCTGATGAAACTGGGACAGGAATGGCACAAGATCGTTTGGTCGTTTGAATTAGTGCTAGCTCTAAAGTGCTGCACAGAATCAAACAAACCTAATTATTAGCCAGCTTTGAGTCTCCAAAAAAAAATTATACCAGTCTAAATATCCGTTCCCTGCTAAGCGTAGCCCAGTAGCCCAACGCCAGCTGAGTCATTGCAGCTGTTCGGCTTCCATCTTCCATATTCCATGGTCTTAATTTATGGATTTGGGTCGGCTTGCATTCTTTTATTATGAATATTTTTTCATCTTTTATATTTCTTTACTTAATGCCATTAATATGAAACAACAGAGTTTTTTTTTTTTAACTAAATCCATGCAACTGAAATAAAAAAGCTGTTTAATCCTGACAGCGTAATCCATACATACACCTGCAGTAACTCGTTCGTTCATATCCAGGTTGATAAATGAGGCCCATTAGAAAATCACACACACACAAAAAAAAACAGCCATGCTTAACATTCAGGATACACAAATTTTTAAAAAAGCTATATTTTTATTGGCCTTTGTTCTTCAGATCAAACTTGCATGTGGTCCTTCTTCTTCTTCTTCTTCTTATTATTATTATTATTATTTGTGGGAGGGGAGGGAACTGAGTTATAGACCACCTCAATATGTTCCATGGGAATGATAGTTATCCTTTTTCCAGCCAGCTGTAATATCCTCCCAAGTCAAAGGTGTTATATGTCCATACTGAGAATCAGAAATCAGTACCACTATTCTAATCTCTCCCTGACTTTATCCCCCTTTCATGTTTCCCACCTATTATCTTTGCCCCTTGACCCCTTGATCCTGTAGTAATGACTTCTCTTCTTGATGTTAGTGGGTATTTTTTCCTGTGTACTCCATTTTGAATTGCAATCTAGTTTGTATAAAAATGGTGCGCATGTAAATAAAGCTTGATTGAGCTGTATGTCTCTGCCTCAAGTTGTTTTAAAATCGCTCGTCATGTCCTTTATACCAGACTTATACTTCGCTAACTGATAGTGAGCTTTTAAGTGGCTCTTTTTTTAATATTTGTGGTATAATGTATATAAAGAGTAGACTGAATAGCTACATAAGGTGTATAGTTCTCCAGGAAGTAGTGCTCTATGAATAGGCTTAGTGACCAGTGCAGAAGCTGAAAATACCTAGCAAGCAACACACACACACACACACACACAAAACCCCTTACCAAAGATCAACTTGTTATGTAATGTCAAGGGCAATCAAAATCTGAGCCATTCTCAAAATATTATTTAGACATACACTGCCCTCCAAAAGTTTGGAAACGCCTGAACAAAATAGGGTTTTTGGGCAATATCAGCATAAATCCTCTTTAGTTAGTGACCATTTTGCATTGATAATAAGGGGCAACACAAACTATGAAAACATATTTTATTAAATAAAAAGTTTATGAACATAAACATGAACATAACATAGAAAAATACTCAAATTTTGGA
>CM041004.1:8217693-8230241 GCA_022985145.1 Pangasius djambal
CTTAACCCCATTGAGCTGCTATGGGAGGAACTGGACCGTGATGTCCGTAAGAAGTGTCCAACCAGTGTGAATCATCTTTGGGCAATCCTCCAGGAGGCTTGGAGTAATATATCAAGTCAATGTTTGAATAAACTGACTGCTCGGATGCCTAGTGTTGTCCCTTATTATCAATGCAAAATGGTCACTAACTAAAGAAGATATTGCCCAAAAACCCTATTTTGTTCAGGCGTTTCCAAACTTTTGGAGGGCAGTGTATGTGACTAGCATGTGCTTAAAAGACCGAACCCTTTAAGAAAACCATTCTTTGATGTAAAAGCACCTTTAAAGTTGAAAGTTTTTGTACAATTCTCAGTTTATCATAAGACATTCGGAATCTTTAAAGTGGGTCCCTGGAGGACTGAGTGATTAGGCCTCAGCCAGGGAACCAACTCCAACCACTGGGCTTGCACATGACATGTACTCCCAGTGCCGGTGCCAAGCCCAAACTGGGGAAGGTTGCGTCAGGAAGGGCATCTGGCGTTAAAAACTGTGCCAAATCAAATCTGCGGACCAATGAGCCTCTGTGGCGACCCCTAACGGGAGCAGCCGAAAGAAGAAGAACAACAATGTTCTGACTCACTCAAATACACTTGATAGTGTCATTTAATTCATTATAAATATTATATAATTCATTCTTTAACTTAAGCGTCATCCAGAGCAGATCCTGATGGATGTGAGGCAGGAATCCATCACAGGGCACATTCACACACTCGTAGTCAATCTACCTACTGTACAGAAGCTGGTGGAAACCCACACAGACACAGGGAGAACATAACCCAAGCTCAGGATCGAACCAGGGACCCTGGAGCTTTGATCTCTGAGGTGGTCAGTGGTTGCATTTCAGTGTGGCACTCCTAGACCGCTCTGATGAAAGTGAGATGTAATGAGATGGGGAATTACGTACACTTCTGACACAAAGTCAGCATGAAATTCTTTTTTTTAAAAAAAGCAATACCCTGCTGATTGTTTTCCTGCAGAAGAAATCAAGCAGCATAAGAGCAACTCAATAGTTCTGCTTTTTTTTGCAATACTGCCTGTGTATTGTATTTCACAATTTGTATACAAGTGTACTGTATGCCTATAGCATTGTTTACCAGTTTTGTAAGTGCTAGTAAACTAGCATGCATTTGTTATAGGGACACAAGTGTCTTGGAGTCTCGATTTACACTGAGCAGTTTATACGCTGTTATCCTCCTGCGCTAAAAACTACTATATTTTTGTATATTAGACCATCGTCATGAAATCACAGTGCACATGTGCTTCCCAAATCAATTTTATAATGAAGCACTGACAAAGTGTAAGTTTTCAGTGGAGAAATGTAAACCAGTAAACCACATTTAACCAAAATAACAATTACATAGCTAGAATAATTGATCTTTGAGAAGGGGAGAGGGAGAAAAATACATATTAATCAGCCAAAAGCTGACAGCAGTGATGTACTGTATATATACTGAGAAAGGGCTGAGTATTTGCAAGTACTTGATATTAAATTAATGTGATCTACGTGAGTGGGTGTGTGTGTGTGCGCGCGCGCATGCACGCGTCCTTGCATGTGTGTGACTGTTCAAGTGAGGTCAACACTTTGATCTGATTGGTTGGAGCCAAGGATCAGTAATATGGGAGATTTGAGAACTAGGCTGCAGTGTGGTGATGTCATTACTGAAAGGAGGCTTTGTGTGAACCAGAGAGAGAGAGAGAGAGAGAGAGAGAGAGAGATGTGCAATCTCAGGTTCACTATAGCTCTAGTGTCCATTAGGCAGTAGAATACGATCTTTCACTCAGCTGGGTGAGGGACTGCACCCTGAGATCTGTTACTGGAAACACCATTAAGCTTTATTGCGGAGAACATATGTGCAGTACAAAGGCAAACCCTATGAGAAAGTGATGGACGTGGTGAAGAGAAAAATCACCTCACTAAAAGCTTCTATGAAAGTTTAACATTTAGATCACTGTTTAAAATGTACTGGCTGTTAAAAAAAAAAAAAAAAGAATAACAATCTGAAAAGCAGCTAGTATGCTGTCAAGTGTTTTAAAGCTAAAAGATATTAGTGACCATCGCTTCCAATCTGTAGCACCTGCCCAATTTGCGTAGCGCCTGTGTACCATTTTCATAGAAACTTGACCTGTACTAGTTATGCTAGCACCTAGCTGCGATCACACGTGAATCTAGGGTTAGGGTTAGCCAGTCACACCAGTTACGTGTCACTGTAGACACATAAGTAACATTTACACCATCACGAACCAGTCACTAACACAAATCAGCATAAACAGGAAATACTACTTCCATTACCTTGACAAGTAAAGTGCTAAGCGTTTGCAATTTTTACCAAGTCTGTCGGGCTTGTCATATTTTAACTGTAAATAAATTAACAAAATCCAGATGGATTGTGGTGAAAGTGCCTTATAATCACTTGCAGTTTTTTTTTTAATTCTGCTGCTTGGGATCTTATGGCACATATTTAACATTCACTGGGTTCACTAGGTTTGTGCATGCGGACTTCCCTCTCTGGTTCAGACCACAGGAGACTGAGATGGTCATTGCAAAATGGTGATTTTGTGTTGATTTGGAAATACATTATCTTGATGGAAGCTGGACTCTCTGGCAGAGGCAACCAAGTTCTGGTCTGAAATATCCTGGTACTTCAATCAATCTTCACAAGAACCTCTGAACCACCAACGCCTCCATATTTTACAGCAGGCATCAGATGCTTTTCCGTGTATGCAGTCTCCTTGTATCATCAAACATGGTGATGGTGTCCATGACCAAAGTTTTTGATTTTGGTCTTAACTGACCACGACACACATGCTCTCCAGAAGGACTTCTTCTTTTGCTCTTGTTATGAAAGTGGAACCTAACAATTGATTTTGAAACGTGACCACTACAGGTACTAAAACTGTGCATTGCTAATACTGATCTTTGGGCTCTTTTTTTCTCACTTCACCATAGCCCCCCCGGTGTGTAAGGTGGACAGAGAGCATATGGATCAAACTCCTGGCAAATTTCCAGCGGTTTCAGACATGAGAAACTTTTTTTAAGCTTTATTTTGACTTAATGGTCATTTTAACGTCTTGTATATTTTTTGTATCCATTACTTGTTTTGTGCAGGCCAACAAACCATCAACAATTGTCTATTTCATGTTAGAAGTATTTGGTTTTTTTTTCCCATGGTGATGAAGGGATTTTATAGGTGTGCACCAGGCAAATAGGCCATGGTTAAGGGCAACAAAATGATTAAAAGTTCCTTGTGACTGAGCAAATGAAAAATAATTAAAGTTTTTCAAGAATGACAATTTGCTTGCATTTATTTAAGAAATTTCCTAGGGGTGTCAATAATTTTAGCTCATTTTATACAGTAGTTTTTGCTCATCTATTTCACACTATTACACCCAAGTAGTGTGTAACTCCTAGATGACCCATTCCAACAATGTCATGAAGAACAGGACTCACCTTAGCGCCACTTAGAAAGGTACTCAATCTGAAGAAAGTGCATGGCAAGGCCCAAACAGCAGCAGCTCAGACTGCTTGCAGTGGTGTGGTACACCACTAAATCATGATACTCATCGAATAGTGGCATGTCACAGCTGGCTGGCAGTCCAGCTCGTCTATAGGTGAAGACATCCAACATCTAGTGGTCTATCCTCTGCTCAGACAATGGAGCCCCCTGTGTCTAATGCCGTTGGTAAGTAAACAGCTGGTCTGAGGATCAGTTGGCTGAATTCCAGTTCAAATAACACCACAGGGTATGTACCAGGCACAGCAGGAACTAGAGGCTCTGGGGGTCTGGAGGATCACACATTATTTATAGACTGATTTATAAAGTTTTGTGATTATAATATTGGTAAAGATTCAGCTACCAGGTCACTCCAGAATCATCTGGTCACCAATGTATGCAAGGCAAGTTTATTGCCAGAGCATGCATCTACATAATTATATCTCCTTGAAGTGTTTGCACAGGGTTTGCACGGCTAATAAGGTGAACACCGTTTGTAAAACAGTATCTACTTAAAGGCATGCATGGCCTATGTGCAATCACAGTCCTCAGTTGGGGTTCAGTTCAAGGGCTAGACCCACAGGCATAGGTGTCCTGGCTGCATCAATTCTTGCCATCCATCTGGGACAACAGATCAGCACAGTGAAGCTGCCAGGGTGTTTTGATTACCACTGAAAGCAGAACCAATGTCTTGCTGGTTGTCTTGGAGTAGGATGTCATAAGGACAAGCCACTAACTCATGAGTTGAAGTCTGGTAAGCAAGTAAACATGTAAGTACTAGTCACTCAAGAAGCACTTTGAAAAAACACCCCCATCCTCACAGCCTCAGGATTCCTCGTTCGATCCTGGGCTCAGGTTACTGGCTGTGTGAAGCTTCTGTGCACATTCATTCTCCCTGTGCCATTCTTACAGGTTCTCCAGTTTCCTCAAACCTTACAAACATGCCAGTTTGTGGGTTGGCTACACTAAACTGCCCCAAGATGTCAATGTGTGAGTGCTTGGTTCCATGCAATGAACTGGTGTCCATATGGGGTGTATTCTTGCCTCATGCCCAGTGTCACTGGGATAGGATACTGATCCAACACAGCCCTGACCAGGATAAGGCATTATTGGAAAACTTTATTAGACTAACTGCTTTATAAAACTCAGTCCAGTTTGGTTTGACCAGCTACCAAAACACTTATCTCTCTTGGGTGGGCTACCGCTCCAAACTGTGAAGGCAGGATCTGTGGTGATTATCTCTCTGAGGTGGGCTACTGTTGTTAGTTAGCACCACCAGCGAGCTAAAGATTGGGTTCCTTTTAATGAGACATGGACATGTTTCAGTCTGTGGCATTTGGGCTCTAGTTGCAGACTGATGACCCTGCCCTGGAATGCCTACAGTTCCAGCAATCTTAAGGCGATCACAGCTGTGGCTGCCATCATCAGTCCATCTATCTTCAACAGGCTGATTTGCACACATTAAGCAAAGCACCAATCACACCCAAAAACATAAGCCCCACCACCAGGAGTGAGGTGTCAATCAACTCCATTACATCTGCAGATTGGAGGGACTACTGAGAAATGGCCACATATTTCCACTGCATGATGCAGTATCGTAGGTTGTCACCATAGAGTCGCCAGTGCATCTGAACTTATCACTTGGGCAGCACACATCTGGGAGTACTGCTGAGTCTGGTGAGACCACCAGTGACAATCACCAGTTTCAGGTATACAGTCAAAGCCGAGCTGCCCAAGATTCATCATAATAGCGTCAGCCAAAATCTCTCATGAAAGCTATCTACAAATTCCTCTCACTGCAGTGTGGAAGAGTGCATTGCATGTTGTGGTTTGTGCTGCACCATCCAACCCTAAATGAGCCATAGCCATCTTCAGGAGGTTATTTGTCTTTACATCACTTGTTTCTTTTCTTTCTGCCTGTCTTGCCTATGAAATGGTAAGAGGAACATTAATAATACTGCTGAGAACCTTTACTTGACTCAAATAATGTAAAGGTTTTAGGAATGCACAGACACAGGACAGATATTTCAAAACTGTATTTCAAGGCAAACCACAAATGTACTATAAAATCTGTACATTTATGTATAATGTTGTCTGCAAACCCCATGTCTTTCGATGTATGTCTCCAGTGTTCTTTCTACATTAAAAGATAAAAGCCAGGCAGAGTTGAATACAATGACACTTTACAGTGCTTGTAACACCTTCTCACTTTTCTGGAGTGTGAGGAACCGCAGAAGAGGAGGTAAAAAAAAAAGGTGTGAATTATAACACCGGGACCGGAAGAAAGATATTTGCATTTGGATTGTTTTTCATAAGTATGCTGTGATGTTTAAAAAAAAAAAAAAAAAAAAGCTGTGTATGCTGTGCAGCTGTGTATGTTTGTGCCTGTGTGAGACTGAAAAGTTTTTTATGCATACCTAACCCTTTCACTCTTTTGCCAAATTTATATTGTGTAGTTACCTGATTTACATGGCTGATAGAGTCATGCAGTTTCTTGTTTGCCTGATTAGGATTTTGACCTTTTATATGCTACAAACTGAACAGGTGAAGATGGCAATGATTTTCTAATCTTCAACTGTCCAGTTTTTTTTACCTATTGTACAGAAGGTAAACGCGTTGTGGTCTCCTGCTGTTGTAGCTCATCTTCCTCAAGGCTTTTGTGTGTCTTGAAATGCTTTTCGGCTCACCACATTTGTAAAGAGTGTTTTTTTTCCCACCCACCAACCAATTCTTCTTACAACAGCTACCAACCCAGGAGGGTGAAGGCTATATCATGTGTTTTCTTTGATACATGTGAAGCCAGCCAACTACATCTTTTTTCGACCAGTGTTACAGCACGGCATAACGCACTCAGAGGAAAGTGCCATTCACCCTCTTCTGCATACATGAGCTCACAGACACCCACTAGTGGCTAGTGTCACTGTGATTCAGAGGAGAGAGAGTATGCCGTCCCTCCCATCCTGAAATCACAGCCAGTTTTGCTCTGTCCTGGACTGACACAGTGGTTGTTTGAGTTACTGTAGACTTCCTGTTGCTCGAACCAGCTCAAGTCAGTCTGGCTATTCTCCTCTGACCTGCATGAAAATCCCAGGAGATCAGTAGTTTCTGAAATACTCAATGATATCTAAATACCTAAAAATGCACAAGCTATATTCTAGACCGAATTATTGTCATGTACTGAAATTACTATGTACATGTATATCATGTAGAACGTACAAATCCTCCTCAAAAAAAATCATTCGTAGTCCTTATGTAAGATTATGTGAGCAACAGGCCTTACTACCTGGAGCTGTCTATATTTCCTATAATCATCCTGATAAGCATTAATAAATGTAGTAAATATGTGTACAAATGTACATGATGAGTCACTTAAAAAGCTAACCTGTGAGATCATCATGACTACTATTGCTAAAACAGATGCTATGAGGAAAAAAAAAAGGTCTTTGTCACTGTATTGGGCTCTGTGATCAGCAACAAAAAATTTATCACAGTTCAGATGTATTAACCAACCAAGAAAATTATTCACAAGATAAGCCTGGCTTTATGCAAATGAAAGCCCCTAAAGACCCTATGAAAGCCCCTAAAAGCCCTGGCCCCCCCTGTAGCCAGTGCAGTGCAGTCAGCCTCAGCCTATTGCCCCAAGCCTCACCAGGAAAAGCAAAAGTAAAATGAATAAATAAAATCAAAACTAAATATGATTGTACTGTTGATCTGCATGATCTGCCATGGGGCATCTGATATCTTTTGTACCATTTTCTGGCTTCAGGATCTTCATGGTTGCTAATCAAATACACATTTTCACTTCTACACGCTTTCATTTGCCGGAAAACAACTTAGAATGCCGTGACACAGCGACCCTTTAGCAGAGCATGATATAATCAGCGGAAAAATGTTAACAGAATCCTGTCTTTAAAAGTTATTAGAGTCGCTTGTGTTCAGTAAACAGGATAAGATCACATGTTTACACAATGGGATACGGTTAAAAAAAAAAAGGTCTGTGGTTGGTTTGGGCATAAATTTGGACTTAAAAAAGATGTTTGAAATTCCAACAACTCATTTAAAGGCTTACATTCATTATAAAGCTACATCACTCCAGGCATGTAATGCCGGAGACACACTTTTGGCTTCAGGCCCAATTCAAATGTATGTTCTACCTTATGAAAACACAAAGTTATCTAAAGTGAAAAATCTCTGACCAACAGTAAGGTGATGTTGATTCATTAAACATATATTACATCAGTATCAGAGTTTATGCAAATGAGAACAATCAGCCCTTTTCCGATTTTCCAATTTCTGACTCTTCCCTTTCCTCATATGAAGAACTGAATATAAGGGGTTAATTACTATCTACAGACACACTCATGAAAACTAGCACTCTATATTTTCAGTTCATTAATAAAATTAATCAGTTTAACTTTTCCAAATTGCCTAAAAGTGTCTAATGCTCTTTTCAGTTACCCATCGTATACAGATATGCAGAGATATAGAGTGTGTACTGGTTAGATGACTATAACAGCAGGCTGATATTATTTGTACTGTAGATTAAAATGCCAGGCCACAACCAATGCAAAGGACTTTTTTTTCCCTCCACAAAAATGGCAACAAAGCAGCTTGTGTGCACATAGCTGTCTTTTTTTGGACAGCATTGTACAAATGAGTCAATCAGTCTGTTGTCATTGCGACATTATCAAATGACGAAGATAAGTGCAGCAGCCCGAACTGTCAGCTGCTTGTTTTCGGTTTTCTCTCTGAACACATTACGAATAATAAAGCTTAATTAAATGCAACATTTATTTATAACCTCATTATCATTCGAATAAATCTTAAATTCTCCTACTTCTTCAGATCAGAATGCGAACATGATTAATGTCATGGCTTCATCCCTTACATGTTTTCCTTTCCCCTTGATGCAGATTAAAGCAAGGGCTTGAATTCATCTTCAGAAGAATGTAAAGCGCTGAAAGAATGAACAACAAGTGGTACATTATTTAACACAGCTGTAACACTCCCTAAGGTGGTCTTACTACGTTCCTGAGCAAATCTGTCATTGGTGTTTTTGTCAACTCTGTTTTTTTTTTTTTTAACATGCAGTGAGGGAGTATGTGTCCAGAGACAGCAGTATGAGGAACTGGTTACCTAGGAGACGCACCACCAAGAAGGACCACGGTCCTTGCAAAGCAAACCAATTTACCTCGGTGACGTTAAAGGTCTTCCAAAGTGTGTGTGTGTGTGTATCAAGATGACCTATACATTCACCCTAGTAGTGTAGATATATATCAAATGCCTCTGACATATGAGTTCATTTCCCAGTCTCCCGTCCAATTACGTGTTCTCTTATAAACTGAACATTTATATATATATATATATATATATATATATATATATATATATATATATTTTATGGAGCTTGCCTTATTGGCATGGCGGTTGTCAGATTACCTGCCTGGCTAGCCTGGCACACTACGCTCCCCCTCCCCAGTGACAATGAAATAGCTCTGAGTAGCTATTGGCTGATCAGCACCATGGTAATGACTCCTGATTGGTCAAGCCCTCCAGTTACTCTCAACCAATGAAACATCCTGTATCCATGAGAATGAAGCTTGCAGAGCTATTTAAAACCAACCAGATAGACGTAAGATTGCTCCCATGGACATCTTACTTTGTGAGGAAAGAGAGGAGATGAGAGGAGAAACAGAAATAAAAAAAAAAAAAACAGAGGTTTGTGTACGGTCTACTAAACAAATCCAGCAAGTTTTACAGGTTATAAAGCAGTTCTAGCTCACTTTGGCACACAAGTTTCAACACAGTGGCATGCAAGATTATACATTATAGCTTAGGTTGTGAATGTGACTGCATCTTTATGTATGAGTTGAACATATGCATACTGGGAATATGCACAGTTACTACTGTTTGTACTACCAATGAGTCTTGAGTCTTAACATCTATGAATCACGAATTGAGTTTTTGCAGAGGTTAAGAATTTGTGGGTTTATAGTGGTCAAAAAGTCCAAGGAGTTTCCTGCAATGTTCAAAATTAAGTTATGTTTGAATAGGTAGAATTATACATGTTTATACACACATGTAATTTTAGTCTGCAGTTTCAGTCTGCAAGAGTGATCGCAGAGGCTCCGATATTTTCTCAGTGATGAATGATGTAGTGTGAACGCCTCTGCAACAAGCAGCAAGTACAGCACTGAGAAACAGCCAATGACATCCAGAAGGAAATCAAATTCATCTGTTCTCATGCACAGCAGATCCCTGAATCCATTTTATCTTCCATCTGTTTGTGTGGGCAAAACGTAAACACAAAAAAATTCTTCTATAAGACATTATTTCTTGTCATTCTCAAATAGTTGTTAGGAACAGCAAAAATAAAAACAAACATGACTTGATTCCCGGAGGCGCACAGTGTGAAATAGCTATGTTCTATGCACGATGCCTCCAGTTCTCTTTGCAGAACAGACCATTCTCAGTTCCCGCATCTCCCTAAGCAATATTTCCTCCATATTTTCTCTTATTTCTTGTTTTTTTTTTCTTTCTGTACAAAATCGTGTCTCAAAGTCACATGATAGACAGCTCTCGTGGCTGTTTTCGGATTTTCAGGATTTGAAGATTCAGCGCGCTCATCTGTGATCAAAGATTGTGTAGTGTGTGCACATCATCTGTGAGCACTCGTGTAGTGTGCACACCATGGGGGCATCATGTAAGTGGGTGTGGTCAGCATCAAACAGGAAGTTGGCCCTAATAAACTTGAAGCAGGAAAATTTCATAAGGTTATAATATATGACTAATATATGATACATATTATGCACATATGCATAGGCTATACCACTGTAACATAAACATTATAAGTATAAGGTTAGTTCAAATCATGTACATAGTAGCTTAGAATTTAATTATTTTTAAGATATTTATTTATTTATTTATTATCTTCAATATATTATATTATTATTGATCGGGACAGTCTTAAAATACAATAGGTGAAGGGATATAACAGAAGCATGAGTGGCAGTATAAAATACCTCAAACCTATGATCAGATAAAATATTGCTGGATTGTTTATGTGCATTAAATTGTTTTTAAGTTTTTATGCATCTTAAGAAGCACCTTAAGAGGCAGGGGTATAAGATAGATTTAAGCCTACTACTTAGTAGGCAAAGAATTTTACTTAGTGTACTGTTTTTAGTAAAGTAAAGTAAAGTGAAGTGAAGTGTGGCCAAGTATGGTGACATCTGAAGAAATCCAGAAATCTGGATACGGATTTAGATTTGGATCTGTAATGAGCAAGCCAGAGGAGACGACGGCAAGGAAAAACTCCCTGAGAGCTCACAAGGAAGAAACCTTGAGAGGAACCAGGCTCAAAGGGGAACTCATCCTCTTCTCAGTGATACCTGATTGTGTGATTATGAGTTTTTACTCTTCCACAGCTCTATACTATATAGTCAAGCAGGCCTAAACCAATGAAATGACCAAACATGCCACTCCAAATGACCAAATACATTATTAAACATGGCAGAAGGGTACACCATGCCTCTTAAGAATAAGATATAAAAATTTTTCCTTCACACAGTCAACTTCTGAGGATTTCAGAAATGTATCATGTGTTTGGGTGTTTGTTTTATTAACGCCAAGAAAGCTTAGACAAGGTCGAAATTCAAAAATATCCCCAAGTCACCTTAATTGTCTCCCCGCTAGCTAGCAAAAATTAGCCTCCTGCCCTCCGCGTGCACGCGCGGCACTACGTCATCACTAGCGCCTACTGGCGCGTGCACAGTTGCTAGGTAGTTTCTGAAGACAGAGTAAAGACAACAAAACGAGGACAGGAACCGCTTACTGATTAAAAAAAAAAAAGGTAAACTTGTTGTTTTTTTTAAACACTTCTGAATATTATTAGACAGAAAGAAAGCATTCTTTTGGTGTAGTTAAAATCATTTCCTATGGAAACAGCGGCAGTAGTTAAGCGGTAGAGTAACAGGGTTTGTTTGTAGCTCAGTATACGACATGTTTATCTCAAAGAAAGTGTTTCAGAGAATGTCGTGAAAGAGTTTCTTCTTCTTCTTCTTCTTCTTCTTCTTCTTCTTCTTCTTCGTTTTTTTTAACGACGCTCCCTCACTGTTTTTGTTGTCGAGCTTGAATTGCTGCAACCGCTGCACGCGTTGCCATAGCGACGCCGCGTGCACGCGCAGGGCTGCTCACGCGCCCAGCAGTCTTCTTTTCAAATGGATAGCAAACAGATTTTATTTACTTATTTATTAAATTTCACTTCAAAATAATGACTCTTGAAGCGAACCAGGTCTTACAGGCGCTCCTTCGTGATTATTGTTCATTATGAAAATGGTTAATGGTCAAAGTGAGAGATAATGCAATAATATAAATATGTTTTCTCATCATAAATATGGTTCATGGGGACACAGTGGCTCAGAGGTCAGCACTGTTGCCTCGCATCTCCAGGGTAGGGGGTTCGAATCCCGCCTCCGTCCTGCATGCGCGGAGCTTGCGTGTTCTCACCGTGCTTCAGGGGTTTCCTCCGGGTACTCCAGTTTCCTCCCCCAGTCCACAGACGTGCGCTGTAGGCTGATTGACATTCCCAAATTGCCTGTGTGTGATTGTGCCCTGTGATGGACTGGCACCCCGTCCAGGGTGTCCCTCCTCTCCAAAAACATATACATTTCTAGAGATGGCCTGCATGAGTACCAGATGTTTAATCTGCTGCCCGAAAGAGAAAAAAAAACAGCCATATACACCATCTGGATGAAAGTACGTGCACCCCTGACCATCACATCCATATGTGCTTTTTCCTCAAATTGTTCTATACAATGGTACAGAGCGTCTCTGTGTGCTGTAGCGTTACAGTTTCCCTTCACTGGAACTCAGAGGCCCAAACCTGCTCCAGCATGACGACGCCCCTGTGCACAAAGCGAGCTCCATGAAGACATGGTGTGTGAAGGTTGGAGTGGAAGAACTCGAGTGTCCTGCACAGAGCCCTGACCTCAACCCCACTGAACACCTTTGGGATGA
>CM041004.1:8230341-8247968 GCA_022985145.1 Pangasius djambal
CGTCTCTGTGTGCTGTAGCGTTACAGTTTCCCTTCACTGGAACTCAGAGGCCCAAACCTGCTCCAGCATGACGACGCCCCTGTGCACAAAGCGAGCTCCATGAAGACATGGTGTGTGAAGGTTGGAGTGGAAGAACTCGAGTGTCCTGCACAGAGCCCTGACCTCAACCCCACTGAACACCTTTGGGATGAACTGGAACTGGAGACTCCTTACCCAACATCAGCGCCTGACCTCACTAAAGCTCTTGTAGCTGAATGAACACAAATCCCCACAGCCGCGCTCCAACATCTCGTGGAAAGCTTCCCAGAAGAGTGGAGTGAGAACGATATGTTCAAAAAGCACATATGGCTGTGATGGTCAGGTGTCCACAAACGTTTGGCCATATAGAGTATTACTGATATATCATACATAAAAATGCAAAGTACTTTCTCAGACAAGTTCTCACATGTGCATTCTTCTGATGGCTGCTTTTGTCCAGCTCAGACCCGTCATACCTCAGACGATGGTGTTTGATCAGATTTACTCAGAAAACTATGTGGATCTGATCAAACAGCAGCCAGACAAACCCAGACAGGCCTACAGATCCCTTCAGAGCTCAAACAATACAGTATGCGATAATAGACAGCTTCAGCAGGTTTGCAGACTTTTTTAAGCAAACCATATGATGAGAGGGGCGTATGTAAAGCATGACATGATTGGACCACCGGTTTGGTTTCCTTCAGAATTAGTGGAGTTTTCCTGTTTGCTTGCTCCCTTGCTAATAAAAGGTTCATCATGCCCATCCTCTGGCCATCTGATCAGCTTGCAAGCATGGCCTGCTAATAAACGTTTTTTGCAATGAAGTACCTTAGAGAAAGCACAGGTACTGGAGTTCCCAGGTAACAGATGAACATTGAAACGATCTGAGGTGCAGCATTGCCAGTTTTACCACTTGGCTTGCTGCTGCCAACATCCCTGCCAGAGGTAGAAAGTGTATGGGGGATGCATGACTGCTCGTAATATTGAAGTTCTCAGACAACAAATTGGTAAGGCTGAATTTGTTTATTTAAGTTAACTTAATCAATTTAATACCATTAGGCACCTTTTATAGAATGAGTTAACTCAAGCCTCGATGTATAATTTGTTCAGTTCCTATTGTTTGTTAAGAAAACACGATTCTAAAGAAAGATAGATAACAACACAAGCGTGACAAGAGCATAATGCATACTTGCATAACACATATTGCGTTGGCTCACTGTAGATTAGGGCGGAACGTTATAGGCTGCTGTGTCGACACCAACATCGCATGTTCTGCAGGCGCAACGGTCGCATCGCAAAACGCCGCCATAGTCGAGTAACTTTATACCAAAACATTTGAGCTTATTGTTACTGATTTTACACGAACGGTGCCCCTCATGTGTGCATGAGCTCTGAATCGTCAGCAATAATCGATCAATTCAGATCCATTGCAATCCATTTGAGTCTCAGAAATCAAGGTCTCTATCCAGTCCATAATACAGTAGGTCCCATTACTAAAATGCCATAAGATAGGTATCACGAAACCAAGCGTCCTTCCAAACATAAGCAAGTTTGTCTATTTTTGTTTGTCTTTACGTTCTCAGGTTCATATGGTCTAGAGTTATCGTCACATGAGACCAGATTGTTCTGTGCAGTCCACACATGGCCTCGGTGGAGCGTAAGCAGGAAAAGCAGGGACCCTTCTACCTTGGCTGTGGCAGTAGAAGACAGACGAGTGCAGAGATAGTGACAGAAGCCCGGCATTCCCTCAGGACTCTTCGGACACAGCGGCCCTTCACCCCTCGAGAGGAGCGCCGGCAGCTGTTTGGAGGATCAGCCCGCACACGTGATGGAAGACCGCCATCTTCGTTCAGGTTTTTAAAAAAAAAAAAAAACCTTGAAATTTGCTTTGGATCTGTTATTAAACATTTATTAAATTACTCCATTTTCCGAATGCAGCAATGCAGATTTTGTATATTCCAAGCTCAAATCTTTTTTTTCATATTCTCCTCCAGCCTCCATGCTAAGAATTTCGAGGCTCCTGATTCCAGGCCGAGTTCAGGGACCCGCCTCTCGCCTTTGGAACACGTAAGGCAATTTTTCAAAACTCTTCTGAAACCTTGTCTGATTAAGGGAAGCAAACGTTAACAACTTATCATGAAACAGAAGCCCAGGTTGCCACTCTCGCTGGATGAAGACTACAGTGAAGTTGAAAAAGGTGTGCCCAAACCTCCAGGTGAGCGTTTGGACAGGAGAGGTTCAGGAGGCGCTCGGACAAGGCTCGTCAGGGCAAGATCGCTTACGCTGGTACCCTCTATGACTCAACGCTCAAACGGTATGTGGACGCACAAATAAATATACTCTACACAGTAGATCAGTAAATACATGACTGTCGTGGACCGGGTGACCTCCTGGCCAATATTAGCCCATAATCTGGATTGAGATGCAATTATTTGAGATGAACAAAGTCAGTTTTTAGGACTAACACAGCAAAAAAAATGACCATGTGGAGCCATTGTAAAGAATGAAGAAGTAATAATAAAAAAGGAAACAGAAAGGGGAAAACGCACACACATTTTACCTGCATCAAGAAAATGCAGATTCTATAAATATGTAAATTAGAAATGCCCCCAACTCTAGTAAACAAATGCTGCACGTCATGTACACATTTGCATATTGCGACCTGATTGGCTCTTATGTTTTATGACACAATAACACTTTGTCATATGTTCAATACTAATTTCGACATTTCAGTAGGGGTTTTCAGTGCTCTACTTTTTATGGACAAAAAGTGTTAATACAAAAAAAAGAACGTTTTATTTAAAAAAAGGACTTTAAGGTTAATGAGTGTACTCTAACACAGATCGATAGATAGATGACATACAGTATAGTAAGCATTAGAAGTAAGACAGGATAGAGTTTTACCAATAAGAGAGGGAAGGTGATAGTAACTAAAACTAAAAGTTGTGAGTAACAACATAGAGAGTTAACAACGAAAGGAGTGAGTGAGATGGGGAGAAAAGGTTAGAGACCTGCTGAATAAGAGAATAGATTGCTGGCACAATACTTCTGTCCTCCATTCGTTTCTTGCTATTCATGTGTCAGTCCATTGTAAGGAAAGACTGAAGCGCCTTTTTAGCGTAACCGTGATCCTGTCCCCGTCCGCCCTCTTTAAAAGACACTCTGACGACTGCACTCCGAAGTGCGTCACTCACTCAGTGGAATGACAGAAAGAACAGACTCTTTTATAATCTCTGTTATAAGCAAATTTATATCCACGGAATGGAAGAGTAACACCCAGGCTACGTGTGTAGGAGTTGGTGTCTACAGTTTATGATGCTTATAAATTACTCATCGTTTACACAGTCTTACCTGCACAGCTAAATCCCCAGAGTGTTGATTTAACTCTTTCAGAGCTCATTTGTGTCCAATGGGACATATATATAGACAAGGTGTTATATATAAGGTGTTATTTCAACTCCGGATGTTAATTCAACACTACCGATTTTGCTGCGAGGAGAGGTTTTTATTGTAACAAGTCATTCACGGGGACTTCATCAGGGACTTTATGATCTACATAATCTAAAAAATAAACGGATTTTTAAAGACCTTTCCCAGTTTGGCGACTCACAGTATAAAAATAGCTGTGTTTCTTTTCACTATAGTTGTCCAGTTTCAGTTTTCACTCCAGTTCTCTTTGCAGAACAGACAATCCTCACTGCATATGTCTCCCCATCCAATATCTCCTTCATGTTTTCTTGTTTCCATGCACAATAGTGACATAGCCACAAAGTCACATGATAGTCACGTGCTTATTTTTGTGAGAAAGCAGGGTTCCCCAGGCGCGGCAGCTAAAATGGCTGCCCACTGCTCCGGGTGTGTGTTCACGGGTGTGTGTGTGTTCACTACTGTGTGTGCGCACTAGGATGGGTTAAATGCAGAGCACAAATTCCGAGTATGGGTCACCGTACTTGGCCACACATCACTTCACTTCACTTCACTTTGGGAATCAGCTGCGCTTCAGTGAGGGTCTCTCCAGGTGAAAGTTTGTGTAGTGTGTGTGCCTTGTCTGCGATCGCTCTTATAGTGTGCACACCCCCTACGTCCACCGAACAACAGATTGCAAGTGATTAAAGTTGTGTAATGTGAAAGGGTCGGCGATCCTAGGGTTTTTAAAAGTGTATGGAAGATGAAGGACTTTACGCTTTGTGTCTTATTAGCCTTATGAGGGAGAAAAGAAGAACTAACTTGTCTCACGGACATTCCATGACATTAAATGTAACTATAAATGGTCAATTTATTGTTTTGTTTTTTCATTTGTTATAGAAACAATGATTTCTTTTACAATCAGGTTTAATCTAGTGGGGTTTTTTTTTCTTCTAGTAATTTCATAACAGTGTGGAGGTTTGCATGTGATTTTGTATCTATATTTCTGTAGCTCCTCAACCCGTGGGTGTTGACGAGCCTACCCTGAGTGTGAAGCCATCAGAGCGAGTGCACAGAGAGTCTTCTCCCTTGCATCCCAGTTGCAAACCAGAAAGGACGGAGAAATCCTCAGAAATTCTCACACACATACCAACCAAACATAGGTACGCATTTTATCATCATATCTTTATTTAGTTTTCATCCCCTGCTCATGTTTCCTCTTGTTATTTATCAGCTGTCAGTATTTCCTCTTGCCCATAACAGCAACCTTGAGAGCTGTTGAAAACCTTCAGTGGCTCACACTCATCCAGAACAGCAATAAAATATTTTATAGTCAGTTGATCCATCTGTAACAGCTACTTATTAGAAACCATAGTCAGCAGGAATTTAACAGGAATCTGTTAACATATCAGGCTTTTAAAATAGATTTAGGGATTATAGTAATAAATTCCGTCTCAATGAAATGCTTTATTGCAGCAAGTGGATGAAAGGAAATCGAGGATTGCTGGAAATCACTGACCTGACTCAGGAAGTATTTAAAGTGGCACGTTCATGGCATTATAACGCTGTGAAAAGTCCTAGGTGGATATATTGCCGTCTGTTTTTCCCAGATGTAATGTGGAAAGTACCAGAAAGTCGAAAATACACACAGAGCAAACCAGATGAGCTAAACAGAAGTGAAATACCATCGCTGCCCACATTTAGTGCCTGATCAGTACAATAGCATAAAACACAGAAAATGATCTCAGAGTGCAGACTTTCAGCTTTAACGTGAGGGTATTTACATATAAATCGAACGAGCGAGTGAACGGTGTAGGAATTACAGCACTTTTTCTTTTTTGCATGCGATCCCTCCTTTGTAATTTGGAGAATTGGCTGCTCAGCTGTTCCATATCCAGAAGGTTCTTCCCTCATTATTTCACTTACAAGTAAAGACTTAAAAGTTCATAAAAGTTCGGCATTTGCATTTGGAATCTGTTGCTGTTAACTCTCACTATGAAGTCCAAAAGCGCTGTCACTGCCAGTGAAGCGAGCCATCATCAGGCTAAAAAAAAACCAAACCCGTCAGAAAGATAGAACAATTAAAAATTAGGCTGAAAGCAAAACTGAAGGCAAAACGCCCCAAGAACAAGCAGGAAGTGAAGACAGCTGCAGTAAACGCCTGGCAGAGCATCACCAGGGAAAAAACCCAACGTCTGGTCATGTCTAAGTGTTCCAGACTTCAGGCTGACGTTGACGGCAAAGGATTAGCAACCACGTATTAGAAATGTCAATTTAATCCATGTCTGTCCGCTTACTTTTGGTCCCTTAAAAAGAATGGGGGACCAGATACAAAAAGTGCTGTAATTCCTACACCGTTCACCTGATTTGGATGTAAATACTCTCCGGTGAAAGCTGAAAACTGCACTCTGAGCTCTCATCCATCGTTTAATTTAAACTCCAATATATTTTAGCAGACGGCTGAAATAACCTGCTGAAGGTCTGTTAGCGCGAAAGCAATGGGTGTACGTTTGTATGGAGCTTTCCAGAAGAATCTGAGAAGGCAGTTGGCTTTCTGCTGACTGTCGGGAAGTATCAAGTCGTGCCTCTGCACGAACGTGTAGCCGTTCCTGAAACTGCTTCGCGATCACGGACAGTGCGAAAACCCTACAGAGAAAAGTGTAGCTGGAAAAGCCGAGTTCAAAGACACTGGAGAAATGGTGTATGCTTTCAGACCATTTGTGGCCAGATTTGTAAATGAGTCGCTTTTATATATGAACTTTAAGTAACATTTCCACATATCTAAATTTCAGCTAAGTATCCAGTGCACACCCCCAACACACACACATCTCTCTCTCTCTCTCTCTCTCTCTCTGATATCATTGATAATGGAGCAGTATTAGATTATGAGGGCAGGCTGCTCTGTTGGCCACCAGTGTAGTTTCGCTCAAGACTCTCACGATGAGATCACGTCTCAGACCAAAGGAGTCCATCAACAAAGAGACATTATGAAGTCATTAACAGGGCCAAACTTAATCGATGCCCAAAATATGCCCGGCTGTAGCGTAAAGAACGTTTGTGCTACCCACCAGCAGCATGTCATCCTGTCCCTCCAGTATGTTTAGTGAAAAATAGCATTCTGAATTTAACGACACTTCTGTGACATTTATTTCTAAGACCACATAAAAGGAGCAAGTTGTTCGTCACCATGTATCAGCCATATTGTGGGATAACACTGTTTTTAAGATAAAGACTCATGATGACATTGCATGAACGACTCGGACGCAAGCACACAATCTTGTGGTTTCCTGTCTGTTGCATGCACATTTTCACTCTGACCAGTTTGCATGCATTCGCATTATGCAAACCTCCAGATGTATCAGAGATTGTTAGTACTGCTGGGAGTAAAGCACACGGGCCAGATCAGACATGAACGGACCTGTTTGGTACGCTCTGTGCATGCGGGTACGAGAACATTACAACAGGGACACCTTGTGGCAAGCTTTTAAATATGTGGGAAATGTATTTGGAGATCAGATTTAAATACAGATCTACAAAACACAGAGTTTTGCAGTGGTGTGTTGTTGCAATTGTTTGCTTTAAAATGCGCACGATGGACTGCTGGCAGATTGCAGTTAAATGTGTAGGAGCACCACTTGCCTCTCTTATGTGCAGATAAGATCTAAGAAAGCAGAGTTTCATTAACACAGCTTCACCTTTTTCCATCTTGCCTCCTTTCTGTTTGCACTGTGTGTGTGTGTGTGTGTGTGTGTGTGTGTGATTAGTGGAACTCCACGGCCCAGCAGTGCTGACTTATCTCAAGCAAAAAGAACAAAAACAGGTTTGTTTTTTCCCCATATGACTATGCTCATATGATTTGTTTATCCATCTGAACTACTGACTAACATCAAAGCCTGATTCGTAGATTGGACACCAGATACACCTTTCATTGCATTGATCCTAAACTCAGTGGCTTGTAGAATATTTCCTACTTGCAGAGACGGCTTCCTGCATGACGCTCCGAATGCAAATGCTCAGTCACCGAGGTGTCTGCGCAGAACCCAGGCTAATCAAAGGATGTGTAGGCGCATGGTGTTGACCTTTTCATGCTATGCTGAACATCCTGTATTTATATACAAATGGGTGAAACAGTGAGAACCGCTGATGTGAAGCGAGTAGGTGTGAAGCATCAGTGTTTTAACTGGTGGTTTTGGTCCATCTGTTCACTAACAGGTGCTGAGCCTGGCTGCAGAGACACGGCAGGAAGTGATGCCACCGATGAATCCGTCTTCTGGACCTCTGAGGTGCTTCCTATTCTGCAGATGTTTGAGTCTGTTGCTCCAGGTGATTATAAACTACACCATAGGATTTAATGTGTACATTTGAATTGGACCTCACTATACAAAAACATTGTTACACATGACAATAAATCTTTATACTATGATGGCAAATTGTGTCTTAAACATAACAAAACAGCTTAACACAGGTACTCTGTACTCTCTCTCTCCCCTGTCAATCACAGCGAACACTCATAGCCAATCGTGTGTGTGTCTGTGAGCTCATGTATGCAGAAGAGGGCAGATAGCGCTTTCCTGTGTGATGCTGCATGAGTAGCAGTTTGAAAAGAGGTGGTTGGTTGGTTTCTGGTTTCACGTGTCTCAGAGGAAGCACGTGTTAGCCTTCACCCTCCCCGGCTGGTAGCCGTCATGTGATAGGGAGGGAAAAAAAATAAACTAGAATGTTGTAGAAATATATTAATTAATTAATTCTGTTCTGTCACTGAATTCTTTGTACTCTATGTACGTATATCTGTATATGTGTCTTCATACGTTCATATTTGGAAGAATATTGAACATTTCCAATATAAATCTCTGTAAAGTGTTCAAAAAAAACAGTTTCCTCTTTATAAGGAATGTAATGTAGTTCTCGGTGTGTATTAAACGTCCTGGTTTCGGGAGTATTTTCCAGAGTGGACAGGGAGAAATAAAACATGAAATTTGAATCCTAGGGAATTAAAAAAAAAACAGATGTGTATTGGGTTTGGCAAGGCCTTGAACTTTCAAAAGAGAAGTGCAGGAATGAGAGATACTACCATGAAATGAACTCTAATGGCAGTACACGTTTAAGCACTTTTAATATTGAATGGAAATTCATTTGAAAGATAAATATCAAATATTTATCATGCCCAAGTGCCTCTTGGCTCACGCATAACAAACTACTGAGGGGCACAGCTTCACCAGACAGGATAAGACGAAGCAGCCAAGACCAGAATAGTGGAACAACATTTATTTTACCCAGAATAGCTTTCGAAAACCTCATCACATCGACTTTGCACAGTCCTGATGCTAAAAGTGTGCACAGTGTGCGCTATGATTTTTATATTTTTATACTCAGACAGTCAGCTTAAAGACTCCATTTAACAATATGGATATGCATATATGAAAGCTACAGAAGACTGAGGACCCAAGATGAACTCTGTCAGTGGGTGTTAGATAAATGTCAGTGAAATGTCAGCAGATCTGTTGAAAAGTGAAATATAGACTGAAAAGTGAAATGCAGATCATAAATTGTTTACTGAACCTGTTGAGCCATGTAAGGATTGTGTGCTCATGTATCATGCTACATAATATCAGAAATCCTTTTACCACGGCCAGCGCGCAGAAAATTTTAAGCATATCCTTCTCTAATCTCTGAACTGTCTCTATGTCTCTGACTCGTGTATGTTTAGGAGGAATTGTGTCAAAGGAGACTATCGAGCGTCTTTGTGATGCCTGTGCCAGTCTCCATAATGTCCTGGCAGAGAAAGGCATGCTGGGAAGGCGGTTCAAGAAAAGGTCCTCCATTCTCCGGGCACTGTTTCGACTGATCGATTTGGGATCAGACCAGCTAAACCTGACTCTAGCTAAAATCATACTTGCAGTAAGTAGACAACTGACCGCTGCATGCTTGCTAAACTCGCTTTAAAAACTACCGGCAAAGATGTACTGGGTTTAAATGAAGAGCGTTAATGTTTGTTAATAGTAACACAGATCTTATCTACCACTGTGTAATTTCAGCTTAATGTCAGCGGAAACAACTTGCTAAACATTTGCAAGCTGGTCTTTAAAATAAGCCGGAGTTCCAGAAACGACTTCCTGTTCCAGGACAACACCATTATAGGTGCGTCTCTGTTCCCATGTAACTCATTCACTCTGATCAGTCATTAACTGTCTTTCACAGTCCGCTTATTCTGTGTGTGTGTGTGTGTGTGTGTGTGTGTGTGTGTGTGTATACCAGATTCCCTCCTCTTACTGATACAGTGTGAGGATTTTAATAGCAGTGGAGAGACTGTGCTGTACTGCATGGGGTCCCTGAAGCTCCTCTCAGGAAACAGCACCCTCGCCAGGCTGCTCCTAGCTAAAGACTTCATCGCAGTCTCGCTCCGGCTCTCTCAGCAGCTTATTCAGCTGTCAGACCCTAAAGCGTTCCCTAATGATCATCACATGTTCGCAGGACAAGGCCAGCCTGCTATCACAGGACATATACTGGTACAGGTGGGTAGCTTCCGAATGCCTACACCGAAGGAACATAATCATTATATTCCACGACAAACACACAGCGTTTTAAACCTCATATCATTAGCTCCATCCAGAACCACTGCAACCTGTGAGCTCTTCTAGTAGACAGAACAAATATGGATGCTCATACTGAAAGAGAGTTTAGCCAAAGTCATTCTTTATGACCAGAAACCCTCGGATGGTTTGTGTTGTCAACATGCTATGTTTCCCTCAGAAGTTTTGGCAGTGGAGGAACAGGCCGTCAGTGAACCCCGCCTAGACATTTCTCCGAATCATGTGCTGCAAACTAAACTGGACAAAATGGAAGGGTGGGGTCACTCAGGGTCCGAACACAGGGTGGATTGTTTTATGCTCATTTCCTTGGCTTGTTTTTTTTTTTTTTTTTTTTTTTCTGGCAAAGTTTTCTTTTTTTTTTTTATCTTTTATATCCAGATTGAGCCTGTTTGTTCTGGCTGGCTATTTTAGTCCAAAGGATGCCTTTTTTCTATAGGAGTAAGGAACGTAAATCTTTAAATCTTCCTAAACAAATTTCCTGAGCATGGCACGCTTGTTTTGCCAGGCAGCCTCTTTCATTAACTTGTGATCAGGTGGAAATGAGGGTAGTTTGAGAGTGGACAACGGCGGGCCAGATAATTATTACTTGGACGACTCTTAATAAGTGGACCAAACCTTGAAGATTAATCAGAGATTAATCAGAGTACTATATATTAAAAAAAAAATAAAAATCTTCTGTTGATCTTCTGTTGAATCTTGTTTGGGTTTATATACACACTGAAGCAAATGTTGAGGTATGGCTAATTTCTGAATCAGACTTTAATTGAACACACACACACACACACACACACACACACACACACACACACACACACTGGGCACTCAGACTTTCATTTGTTTTTATGCTGAAATTTGAGCCTCCTTATTTCACTGATGACTTCGACCTCTTGACCCCCCTTGCAGGTGACAGCAGCTCTGCGAAACATGGCCGACTTGTCCGAGTCCCGTTCTTCCTTTTTGTCCAACGATGTCTTCTCCACATTATGTGCAATTATGGATCGTCACCAAGAAGACCAAGACATCTGCCTTAATGTAGCCAGGATATTTAGGTGAGAGACACATGTTGTAGCCTCATATTCAATACAAACTCCGTCATGACCCTCAGAAAAGAAAAGGCTTTTGTAAAAACCTTTTGTGCAAACACACCCAGCACCACTGCGCTGAATACAGCTGAATAACCAAAGAACATAGACTTTTGCATGATTATTGCAACCACACATGAATTCACCACTCGAAACTCCTTTCACTGATATTCTTCCTGTCTGTGAAGTTTCATACATACACCACTGAGCTATTATCTTACCTTTATATAGACATTCTAGAAATTTCAGAGAGATTAAGGCAAATGATGTACTAGTTGCATTAGCAGTAGTAATGTTCAGGCTTGTTTGTGTCCATGTACCAGAATGAGGCACCATCCATTTCGTTTTGATTCTGAAGATGTTACAGTACAGTACGAACATAAAGACAGCAGATCCTCTCACGCCACTTAGAAAGCCTTAGATCTCTCTGTAGATTTCTTCAGTCGCCCACCTTTTCTTGATGAGTGTTAACAACATTATCATGCTGTCACAGAACTGTTTTCTCAGCTGAATCACAATCTAACATGTCGGTTTGTGTGTGTGTGTGTGTGTGTGTGTGTGTTTTTTTTTTGTGTGTCTTCAGCAAACTGTCCTCCTATGCTGAGTGCTGCTATGCGCTAGCCGAGACATCGAGCTGCTACAGGCTATTTTTAGCCCTGTTGTGCAAACACAGCAGGAAACAGGTGAGTCCAGCCAAAACATATGTATGCTAAAGCCACATACACACACACACACACACACACATGCACGCACACATGCACGCACACTTTTGCTCTATTGAACAGAGCAGTGTTAAATGAAGATGTATGAGTATGCGAGTGTGTTTCTATCCCCAAAACATTTAACTGCTCTCCCTCCTGTGAGTGTAACGAAATCACTTTTGTTCAAACTTTAAAGATTAGACGTGCATCCAGCGTTGTGAAGACATAAACACACACCCACAGCCCTTCTATAGGAACACACTGTCCTTTTTGACTTCCTTATTGCAGAGAACATATTGAGCTCTGTCTCCTTCTAGGTAAACACAAAATGGTTTATAGGTTGAAGTTAGCACAGGCAACTGCATAAACTCTGATCTGAAGTTTTTCAGGATCTTAAAGATTTTTTTTTTCATTTGTAGAGTAAATACAAACACTGATCCCTGAATTAGTCTTCTATGTTTCGAGTACGTCCAAACCTTTGACTGGTATAGTAAATAATTTATAGCTCAGTACTAATTTATAGTGTATATTTATTTAGGATTTAGGATCATGACACCTTGTAAAGCCACGCAACCTTCTACCCAGACACACACACACACACACACACACATAAACTATGTTTCTCTGCATCGTTTGTAGGCATTGGTGGTACGTCTCCTGTTCACATTAGGAAACCTGGCAGCTAGGAGCAGCGATGCCAGAGAGAGAGTTTATGATGTGGAAAGGTCCATAGACATTCTCTTAGAGCTTTTCCAGAGCTACCTGCGAGTCCCCGAGAATCCTCCGGACTCGAAGAATCACATGCACGAGGAAGACGACGTCCTGATAAAGCTGATTCGAGTGTTGGCTAACCTGTCCATTCACCCCACTGTAGGCACGGCACTGGCAGCCAACACACTGTGTGTGCAGCAACTACTGAAAGTGTTGGGTAAGCAAGATTAACCTCACACGCCCACACACACACACACACACACACACACACACACGCACGCATGCACTCTCACATGCTGTATAAAACCATCCTAGACCAATTCTTTTTATGTTTGTACCACTGCACAGTGCCCTAATGTCTGGTCTTTTCTTCAACAATTAGCAGTGTAAACACTCTCCTGCCCTCTACATATTTTCTGAGATATGAGGATGAAATTTGTCTGTGGTTATTAGCTACAAACCAAATTTCACTTTTGGTCCTGCGTGAGAGGTTTTGAGCTGGCACGGAAGGATGAAGAGGCGGTTAACGTTTCCTGCACAAAAAGCAAGGAGGACAATTGTCTAATCAGCAGTTTTAAGTTTTCTCTCTCTCAGTCTCTCTCTCTTTTTTTTTTTTTAATGCACACGCACGCACTTATGCAACAACTGTAAACATTTCGTAGCAGATAAATGGCTGTTTGTACTGCCGCACAATGCACTGATTCCCAGCAACAATTCCCAGCACACAAGCTGCACACAGTGCTGCAGATAACAAGAAGTGGCCAACTGTACTGGTGTCATTTCCCAGAGTCTGTTTTGATAAACACACCTTCCTATTCTTCACACATTTCCGAGACACAGAAAAGAAGCGTTATGTGGTTTTTAGGTTCAAAACCGAAAGCCACTTTCAGTCCTGCATGGGAGTTTTTGCGCAGGCTGGGGAGAGGTGAAGAGGTGGTTATCGTTTCCTGTTAAGAAAAAGAAAGATATCGTTTATCAGCAGTTCCATTTTTTATCTATTTTCTCTAGTGATTTAAAATCTCAGTCATAAACTGGGGAGAATGCACTGGATTTAGCGTTTGCATGTGCGCGTGTGCGTGCGTGCGTATGCGCGTGCGCGAGTGTGCAGACGTATGTGTGTGCGCGTGTTTGCATGTGCGCACGTGTGTGTGTGTGTGTGTTTGCATGTGCGTGCATATGTGCGTGCGCGCGCGTGTGTGTGCATGTGTGTGTTAGGGGGGTTGTTGAGGGGATCGCATCAGGAAACATTACCAGAAACAGGTAAACAACAGCTGGTGTACTTGTGATTATATAATATGAGCAACAATATTGTTTTATCAAGTGAAACGTCACAGCACTTTAAAGGGCAGAAATAGTTAGATAGATAGGTCTAGATTAAGTCACAGTCACAAAATGTAAGCATTCGGGGAGATAGAGATACTGTAGTTCTCACACATCTGGCCTTTGTCTGGTAAATTAAAATAACTTCCTGTTTTTATGACGATAAAAAAAGACCTAAAACCAGATGGAAAAAGAAACCGAGACAAACAGATAGTGAGACATGTTCTCAGCAGCAGACATGCCTCCTGAATGGCTCGCATACTTGCAGGGTGACACCAAAATTGACAATGCAAACCGCAACTCTATTTGAACAGGATGCTGCAGTGCTCTGGCGTGTGCTGTAATATTCATTTTCGTTCAATATCGGGATTATGAGTCACAACAAAACACTTACGAACTGTTTCTAAACCACCTGAGGAAGTTTGGGTTTGAAGCTCTGCGCGCAATGGAACAAAATCAACACGTGTGATCAGATAAATCTCATATTTATGCAATGTTTCAGCATACAGGTTGGAATATTCAGCGGCATCGTTTAAAAATGTGAAACCAGACAGGGACGCTGAGGTTCTTGTGTTGAATGATGAACATTTATTCCCTTTCTGACTTTTGCCCCTGTGTGTTCCAGAGGTCAGGTCTGTGGAGGAGAGTACCGAGTTAGTAGTAAACGCTTCAACCACTATCAACAACTTGTCATACTACCAAGGAGAGAGCTCTGTCGTCCGCGTCCAGCACGCACACGTCTCTGAGTGTAAGAAAAGAACATCTACGTCGCACATTTTGTGTGTTAAATCTAATAATCATCCTCTGTCACACTGTGTATGTGTGCAGTGTTGCTGAGGCTGTTGTTAAGCTCAAATATGGCTGCAGTGTTAGAGGCTACACGTGTGTTCGGTAACCTCTCTCAGATCGAAGAAGTACAGCATTTTATCATCAGAAACAAAGGTGTGTGTTTTTGTTATTTATGTCATTATGAGTAACAGGATGTGACCCTGAGTGGTGAAAGTTATACATGTGTGTGTGTGTGTGTGGGTGTGTGTGTGGGTTTGTGTCTCAGTGCACCAGTTTGCTGTGGCTCTGCTGGACTCCAAGAATCCTGACGTGTGCTTCTCGGCATGTGGCGTCCTCACAAACCTGTCTGTGGATCCCAGGAACAGGACCATAATAAATGAGGAAGGAGCCATACACAAGTATCCCATGCTAAAAAAGTTTTTTTGTGTAAATTCCCTGCATCTCCCTTGCTTTCTGTTTTTGTTTGCTTCCTTTCATTCCTCCTTCCCATTTTCTGTGCAGGTTGATTGATTGCCTGCGGGACTTTGGGCCTCAGGACTGGCTTTTGGCTACACAGGTGTGCCAGACGCTGTGGAACTGCACTGAAGACACACAGCAGGAGTATGCACAAGAGCTGCTGGAGATACTTTCTCTCTATTCAGGTGCGCACACACACACACACACACACACACAAGTTTGTCTTACTATCGTTTCAAGAATCTGCCACTAAGATAATGTGAACTAAACCTAACCCTAACATTAACCTCAGCACTCAGAACGAAACCTTTTGGCTCTTCTAAGTAAAAATGTCATTTCGTGTAAATAAAGTCATTTTATTTCCAATCTGTGGGGCCCTGAACTATTGCTTCAGGAAAACAACGTTTCAAACTTTCCACTCTAACAACTGACTTACTTTTCCTCCCCAAAAAAAAACAAAACAAAAAAAAAACAAGCAGAGGAACCCTGATCCCACAAATAAAATCTTTTCATGTGGAAAACCAAAGAGCTTTCGAGGCAGATGAGATGGTTGTTGATGGTTGTCGACGTGGACGAGTCAGGTGCGTGCGGAAAATACAGAGATAATGAAAATTTCATTCAGCACAATGAGACCCATAACAAATTTCAAGATTCTTGAGGCTGTCAAATGTGAAATCAACTAACTGATGGCAACATCGATTTTTACCATTCGAAGTACCAGGATATTTTCCGCTGGTCGCCTCTGCCAGGAGGTTAGGAACTGGTTGTAGATAGATCTTTCAACGACTCTGTATCAACATCCAGATCAACACGGAAATAGCTTTGCAACGACCATCTCGGTTATGTTCTGCGTGGAGACGTGGTCTCTCCACATGCGTTCTCTAAAGTTGTTAGAGGAAAAGAAGGTTTCCTCCAAATATTAATTGAGGAAGTGGCGATAATTTGGAAATGACAGTCTTGGGACTGGGCCATTGGCTGGGAAGGGCATTCAGCTGTATTTCCAGTACATCTGGCACTAATTTTTCAATACCTATTTGCGATGTTCTAAAAGATCTAGAATTTGATGAAGCATAAGATAAAGCATGGTGTTGGTTGCATCCTTGTGCCAGTTAATAGGATGTGAATGATCACCTCCTCTCTTCCATTTACAGACCAGAAGGCTTTGCAGTGGCCCTCTAGTGACGATATAAAGGCTTACCAGGAGGCATGCTGGGAGCTGGAGTTTTTACCTGTTGCCGAGAGGCTGAAGAAACGCATGCAAAGATACGCAAATGTACCGGAATGCATCGGTGAGCCGTCCTGATCAAGCATTCCTGAAGTATGAAGAAGAAGACGAAATAATCCAGGGTATATGCTGACTGCACTTTGACTTCTATAATGTACCGAATTTGCCTGCATACACCGTTTTTAATAATCAGTACAGAGAAACACTGTGAATGCAGAGAATGTGAAAAGAATCGATTTGAAGTTTCGCACTGACCCTCATAAGGAACAACCAGGACCACAGCAATGATCTCAAACTCTTTATTAAAGCGACCAGAAGGGACACAGGACAGAGTTAGAATCTCATGTTAAACAGTTACAGCAAAATGATACAAAATGGCACTGGTTCTCCGTCTCCAACATCCCTTTAAGCCTAACAATAACACTTTACTGGTACCATCTGTACAACTACCCAGAACAACACTCATCCTCAGAACTGTCCCACGAAGAGAAGCCAAATTCAGTAATAATTCAATACACATCCAAAGCATAACAGGCATTTATGATGACATCCCAATTAAAACATTAGTAATGTGCTAAATCAAAGAATGATGCAACAGCACGGTGAGAAACGCTACAAACCCGACAAGCTGATTTACTCTGATCTTCTCCAGAGGAGGACAGATCAGTTCCTCTGTGTGTGCGCACGTGTGTGTGTGTGTGTGTGTGCGCGTTATTACTGCATAGCAGAATTACATCCTCTACTAGCCGAGTTGTGCTTCGACTGTTAACATTTCCAGGAACTTGTTGGTTATAATGATGTTTCCTTTCACAAGCTTTGCAGTAGGACAGACACAGAAGTGGGCCAGAGAGTAAAAAGTTTAAACATACATTCCATAAGGGGTTTGTGTCTCCAATTCACAGGCCAAGAGGTATTTTATCGATATGAATACAGCTTAATACAATTGTTCACACACTTGTCACAACTGGAGGTATTTATCTCAGATATCTCCATGCTCATGTTATATGGGATTGTTTACCAGAGGGGGAAAAAAAATACTTATTGAAATTCAGGTAATACAAAGAGATTATATGTTTTATTTTCTTTATTTTTTTTTTTTGTTGTTGTTGTTGTCAAACATTTTCTTATAAAAGTGTCAGTAACTGACATCAGTCTCTGAAGATTGATTTAAAAAAAAAAAAACTCATTGCTTCTTAGCATACATCTCCAAAAAAAAAGTACCATCCCTCTTTCTTTCTTTCTTTCTTTCTCAACACACTTCTACACTCAGCTGATCCAGCCACCATCAGAATGCAGTACTTGATTGTTTTTTTTTTTTTTTTTTTTTTTA
>CM041004.1:8248068-8255568 GCA_022985145.1 Pangasius djambal
CAGGGAAACGACAAACGATAAGATCCTGCTCACCAACGAGCACGTTCCATACTTAAGGAGATATATAACAGGAGGTATTTTATTATACTGACAACCCTAAAAACATCAAAACAATAGCTTTTTTTTAAGATGACCACGTGGTAAAGGGAAGACAGGTGAAGGGTTTGGGGAAGGGTTCAGACCAACAGGAAGCACGTCACATCAACAGGAAGACTGGTTTCATCCTTGAAGAATCACGCCATCACTCGGCTCGTCACTCAGACAACACAAATTTGTGAAATTAGGAAATGGTCACTAACCCAAAAACGGCTACATTACAGCTGAAGCATGTTGTGATATTTCAGAAACAAAGTGCTTTGATATTTTTTATGCCTGAAATACCAAAAAAAGGCTATGATAAGATTATATATATATATATATATAAACACACATTGGTAAGTAGAGACAGAGTGGTAACTTACAGTAAACCAAAAACAAGGGCTCAGACTGCGGTTTCTTTTGAATCTCTCTCTACCACACACACACACACACACACACACACACACCCCTCTCTCTTTTTCTCACGCACACAAACATTTCATTCCTCACTCCCGCTCGCATCCTACACGTTAGCTTATGAAATCGGCAATGGTTTGGGTGTTTTGAGGCTCACGCCTCTCAGTTGCGAAAAGCAGCATTAACGAACAGCACCTCTGCTTTCGGCTCCAGTGCTGCACGTGACTAGGCACACATTCACGCAGCTTCACTAATGCTCTTCTCTCCAGTCACCTGCACTACAATAGAACAATATGAAAACAAACACAAACCCAAAAAACAAAAAAAAACAAAAAACAGTAAGAGTAGAAAGGCATGATAGTGCACACTGCTTGCACCGATACTGGAGTTGTGGTAATTGGTTTTCCTTTCATCTAAAAAAAAAAAACAAAAACAAAAAAAGATCTGAGGAGCATCTTCATCCAGATGCATTCAAAACACTATGTGAAGGGCTCGCCTCCAGAAGCTCGCAGTCTCAGGCTATCCCATTACACGGGTTTGCAAAATGTTGCCCTCTGCTGGTGGGCTTCGGCACTGCAGGCCAAGCGACCACACTCTTCAGTCAGCAAGTGGGTTCAGACGACTTCTCTCCTGCCTTTTTTCCCCACCATTTCATCTCTTTTTTTTTTTTCCAGCATCCGCCACAAAGATGCTCGGTGTCATCCTCCACTTCTGACTTTCCTTTAAATTTTTTTTGTGTGTTTTTCCGCTTTTTTTTTTTTTGTTGTTTTTACTTTTATTGACGTGTCCCACGAAAGCAACAACAACGACAGTGAAATTACAAAGACGAACGGTAATAGCACTTCATGTCATATAGCGAGTGATGGCTCTTAGAGCATAGAGCAGTTCTGCCTGCATGCGCGCTTCCATAAGAAGCAAATTTACATGGACCTAGGAAGAGACAGAGACAAGGACAGCTGTTAAAAACTAAGATTTCAGCTAAGCAAGGAGATAAAGTGTGTATGAGATACAAATGTGTTATGCTTACCTTCTCAGAGTGCTGAAACTGCCTCCAGAAACTCTCATACATCCTCTTGGTGGTCTTCTCTGGGCTACACACCATAGTCTTGATGTAGACCTTAAAGCTGCGGTCCAGCAACTCATTGATCTCGCCGTAATCATAATCGTCATACCTGGGGACAAGGAAATCAAAATAATAATAATAAATAAATAATGTTAGCTTGCCTTAAAAGTGAAGAGGTCCTAATAAGCACACCGTGACTACTGGAGACTGACCTGATCCCAAACATGCAGTGGATGTAGTTCCAGATGGCACGGCGGAGCATGGAGGTGTCTACACCCTGGTGCGTGGCCATTGTGTTATAGGTGAGATTGTACGCAATCTGGAATTTCTCATCGAGCAGCTGGCCGACGTCTGGGTACAGCCGGTTCACCAAGGAGAAGCCGTGGTCCTCCCAGCTGTAGTCCTGACAACCGCATGGAGCGTCACGATCAGTCCACCTTCCATCTCATTAGACTAACACAATCTGACTGAAAGAAGTGTTTGCAGGGTGACCTTTTGTCCCTCCTTGATTTACCTGCACTCTGAAGGTGGGCACGTGCTCTCCTCGCCTGGAGAAGTCTTGGTAGCCGTAACTGGGGTCCTCAAAGTGCCTCGAGACGTCCCTGGACGGCACGCACTCCTCGTCTTCTGTGGGCAAATCACGAGCACAAACGTAGAGTCATCAAGCCCAGGTCATGTTCACAGTTCTTACAGTGCTTCTAGTGGAAAGAATTTTCCACGGAACCCTTAAGATCGCATTATCGTGTTCATTCTTTAGAGCCCGGTGTCATACTGGCAGCACTTTTCTAGTTGCAGTTCCAGTCAAAATGTCATTACTTATGTTTTTATACTTGTAGCTTTAATAAGTAAATAATTACTACAGCAGCTGTGATATGCAGTGATAAAATCAGTGTCCACATGGATGCATGTCACAGATGGCAATTTGAAGAGCATGAAATAATCCTCCTTCCCACTCATGTGTGCACATGTAATAAATGTCAGCACGTACCTGTGGCCAC
Organism: Pangasius djambal; assembly: GCA_022985145.1. Lineage (NCBI taxonomy): Eukaryota > Metazoa > Chordata > Actinopteri > Siluriformes > Pangasiidae > Pangasius > Pangasius djambal. The sequence goes on from CM041004.1 coordinate 8,250,625, forward strand.
GAGCATGCTCTCCGTCTTCTCCCGCTCGAAACGCGTGGCCATCTCCTCCTGACTGGCCTCCTCTTCGTCGCGACACTCCTGCAGCTGCTTCATCCGCTCCATCAGCACTTCGACCTCGCCTGACTCCTCCATCTCCTTTCGACACACACACACACACACACACACACACACACACGGGGATATTGATCCGTGTTTACACTGACACACGGGCTAAGGACAGAGTTACTGTTACAGCAGCTAAACAAAGAGACCCGTGCCAGATGAGGCGTGATCTTCTAGCTCTTACCTGCTGGTTTCCCACCATGTCGTCCAGAGCACCGTTGCCATTGGCGATGTCGCACATGCAGTATCCGCTGAGCGATGGGGGTCTGAAAGTGTGTCCTCCTTCAGCGTGAATGTCTGGCGTGATCCCACAGCCGAAGGTGAACGAGGCCAAAGAGTGGTAGTGTGTGAGCAGCACGACGGCATGGATCAGCTCGGCTAGAGACCAGCTGTGCTCCTCGGCCTTCAGTAGATTCTGTTAAATCAACAACAGTGATTAAGGACAGGGATTAATTCAACAAGTGTTATCTTGTTTAGGAATGATTTTTGTACTTGTTCGGTGACCTTAACTGAGTAATACCAGGCGTATCAGCCTATGATAAAATACTAAACCACTAAAAAGGGCTACAGTTTTATGTTTATGATTACAAATGATTACGAAATCAAATCATTTTAGTGTTTCTCCCATTCGACACAGGACTAAATGGATCATTTGAAATCCTGTAAAGGTTATCTAGATGAATGTTAACCAATCGACCTGCTTTATGCAATACAGCATTGTGAGGTAATATGACTGTAACTGCTCAAACAATGGCCTTCAGTGCACCGAACCACAGTGACCGAAATCTCACCGCTGTTGCGTCATACCTCAATGTGCGTTTTTGTGAGCAACCACGGCCGGTGGGCCAGGATCTTGTTGAGTTCTCCCAGGGCTCGCAGCTTCTGCGGGGCTCCATCTAGTCCGTTCAGCCACTTGGGGTCCCCCCCAACCTGCAGGAAATCATTCACATGCAGATTGACCAAGTACGAGCACTGGTGCCTGGCAGCGGCCTGAAAGAGACGAAGACAACAAGCACAAGAAGATGTTTAGAAGATGTTTAACAGCTGTCCTTTTTTTCTTAAATCCATCACCTCATTTCTAGTCCACCTTACCATTATGCCAATGTAGTGCCTGTAGTGGCGAGACAAGGGTCCGTCCATCTGAAGCAGGTAATGCTGCGTCCTCAGGAAGCAGTCCAGATACTGAGGATGGAAGCCCATCACCAGGCAGATGTTATCGAGCCGGCCGAGCGAAAAGGCGTCCTCGAATATCGACTGCGTTCTGGTGTCCACTTTGCTGACTTGAAGGATCTGGGATGGGGGAGAAAAAAAAAAAAAAAAGGGACAAAATAAAATCTGAGCTGTTGCACTGTTGCTATGAGAACGGTACTTTGCTTCTGTTGTCAAACGGGAGGAAATGTTCATTTTCGTTAATTAAATCGTCAGCGGAACAAGTCTAACCTCTTTCTCTGGGATGAATCTGCTTGGTCCGTTTCCCAGTGGCCTGGGGATTCGCACTCCCATGTCCTGCGCAGAGAAGAAAAAAAGAGAAGAGAAGAAAAGAGGCAATGAGACATTTTGAAAATGATGAAACAGCTAGTTGTGAAGCTCAATCCTAAAGGAAAAGCACGCGCTGTCTGATCTGCTGCAACCTTGAACAGTCCTGAATAACAGCTATTATGAAGGGGGGGGAGCTGGGAAATGGATAGCATGATTAAAAAAGAAAAGAAAGAAAAAAAAAAGCATACAGGATTAGAGAGATCTTTGTGACTCGGTGGTAATGAACAGTGGGTTAGGTAATATCACGTATCACCAAGCAATGTGAATGATGTCCGCAGGCTAGTGAGTTAAAAAATAATGTTTTTTTTTCCTTTTATTGTTACAGCACTATTCTGGCTGACGTTCTGGCGCTGAATGAATGACCCTCTACTGCACAATTCATCTCACCAGGTAATGACACCTTCATTATCACATCGCTGATAAAGCAGGACAAAGTCCTTTTTCAGTGATTTGCAAGAAGGAAGAGAAGAAAAATGAAGAAAATGGAGCGAGAAGGCAAGAGAGAGAGAGAGAGAGAGAGAGAGAAGCGCTGCAGTGCAGAGCCCGGAATCGCGAAAAACAACTGGAGCCGCGTAACACAAACAGGACAAAAACTACGCTCTCGAGCGCGCGGGCTTCTTCTGCTTACCTTTTTACTGAGCCTCTCGCACTGTGTGCAGATTTTAAACAAGGCTGTCACTGTCACACAAGTGTGTTTCACCGCCTCGTTATCTGCCGACGCGTGTCTCATCTTCTGCTCCTTCAAAGTTCGTGCTTGAGTTTTAGCTCCGTCTTTTTGTTCCTTGAGGCATTGGCTCGCTCTTTCTTTTTTTTTTTTTTTTTTTTTTTTTTTTTTCTTTTTCTTGCCTCACCAGCTGTTGGAGCTCCAGAGCAGAATTAGCCGCTCTCCCCTGGCCCTGTCGAGCTAAATAAGAAGGCGGTGTTTGACTGACGCAGCGCTCGGCCAATCGGCTTACGAAAACAACATCCCCTCACCCAATCACTGGCCACTGGGCGGGGCTTGTGGGGAAGGGAGAGGAGGGGGCGAAAAACACACACACACACACACACGAGCTGACCAAAGAGCCTGGCATGATCAAAACGTCATCAATCTTTTGTGCATGCCACAAAGATTAAGATCTCTTTCTATTTCAGATTAGATTCAGTGTATTATTCTTGGGCAAAGTTCTAGCACAAGCCACTGCAGCTCCAGTGCTTTTATTTGTTATCAGAAAAGTTGTCTGAAGCAAAGCAAATTAAAAAAAAGAAAAGAAAAAGGAATCTTGTTTTTTTTTTATTTTTTAAATCATGAGTGCGATAGTGATAGTGCTGGATAAAGCAGTTCCAGGGGCTAAGAGCAGAAAAGTAAGCACTGTAAATGCACTCATGTGTCTGTTCAGGCGGCCGGAGGAAAAGAGTAAATAACAGCAAAAGTAGTGCAATGCTGAGCGACGTGATGTCATACCTTCAGCACAACAGAAAAACAAGCCCAGATCAATTCTTGCCTTCCGCTTTGTAGCACCCGGAGATAAGGTGGATCGATGTTATTGGATTCTTTTCTGGAAAGAATTCACCCCAGGAGGTCAGTTTCTTTGAATGCACCTACTGATACCGATCTATCAACCTTTCCTGAGGAAAAAATACGGACTTCATCCTTTACGTCTTCCTCGGTCAAGCTGACAATTTCAATCTTATCTGGAGCACACACACACATCGTGCTCCAAGTAGACAGCGTCGTGAATAGAGGTACTCCGAAGACTTTCTGTTATAACCTACGCCACCAAATCTGCAAAGCATCTCCAAAAAAAAAAAAACGACCAAAAAACATCCTTCATTTACAGACAGGAAGATGACGGAGTACGACTCAAGGCACAGTCTCAAACCGACATCTGCAAATCCAAGCTCCATCGCATGAGTTTTGCCCATTTTCAATACTTGGGGTAATACATGGGATTAAGGGGGTGGAGGTGTGGTAGGGGCAGCATAAACAACAACAACAACAACAACAACAACAAACAGGTTAAATGCATGAGGGATGATTGAGATGATGGTCAACACACACTGTCACACTGTCACAGTGCAAGCTCGAGTGATGGAGAGTCTATTCAGCATGTTCATTGTGTCAATCGCCCCCACTCCGCTTCGAGGGTAAGAGAGGGGTGTAAACACACCAGAGCCGGAGTCAGCACTCTTTGACGAGGGGGTGGAGGAGGGAAACCAACCTCGCTGAGCCCTATAGCTCAGCAAACTCACACAAGATACTGGTCAGCGTTTGCCTGGACCGGTCGCAATATCCCAGCCAAAATGACTGTGTGTGTGTGTGTGTGTGTGTGTGTGTGTGTGGATAAACTTTAAACTTTTATTACGTGAAATCTTTGTTTGGCCTGTGGGGGGAAAGCTTCAATAGACAGCTTCATGGAATTTAAAGGCACGTTCTTCCCCTCTAAATGCAAATGAAAAGATAAATAGCTCGTAGAAAGCGAGAATATAAAGGTCACTGTTTCGGTGATTACATTTTAACTGTATGTGACGTACTTATCAGACATGCTTAAGTAAATCAAAGCTAGGTGTGAGATCTACTCTGATTCAAAGAAAAGAAAAAAAACGGAATGATCTCGTCATTCCCCGCGTGCCTCGTGCCACTAGCAGAATGAAGCAGTTAGATTTGATGCATCCTCGATTCACACGTTAGGACAAAACGCTTTCAGGTGTACAGCTTATTATTTTTAGTGTACACACTTCAAATGCGAATCACAGCCTAAGTAAGTGTGTCTTTTTTTTTTTTTAACAAGTCTCATAGATGGAGCATACGCGTGTCTGCAGATACGGCGCACGTTTGCAACTCTCGGCTCTGTTTTCTTTCTCATGCTGAACAAGCAGACATGCTTTAAAAACCACAGGCTGTCGGATGTTCAACAAGTGGCTGAAAAAGTTGCCTGGCGCAGCGCTTGCTCAGAACCAGTTCCAACCTGACCTATCACAGAGCTGGGCGAAGACGGAGGGAGAGGTTGAAAAAAACAGAAAAGCCACAATGACATAAGCCTAGCAACAGGAGTCAGCCAATCACAAGCCAGAACAACAGTTTCAGGGTCCAATCTCTTTTTTTTTTGCCTCTCACTCCCCCACTCTAAGTTCCTCTAACAGGAAAAAAAAGTCAAACTCCAATATGCAGCTGTGTGCACAGTCTCCATGAAGGAGTGCTAGGCTTTTATGAGCAAACGTTCCTGCAGCTTATTGTACAGCTTATTGTGCTTTGAGGGACTGCTGAGACGTCAACAGAAGTGGTGATGAACTTTAGACTATATGGTGTGACAGTGCTGAATA
>CM041004.1:8258068-8271930 GCA_022985145.1 Pangasius djambal
AAAAAAAACAAAAAACAAAACAATGTTTTGGTAAAGTTACCACAGAAGCTGTAGCTAAGATTAAGAAGCTAATTATGAAAATGAGTCGACGGAGCCTTTACGTATATATTTCATTGAACGAGTAGCTGGGACGAGGCTACACTGTACCCAGAAAAAAAATATTTCAACGAGTCGGTTGGAGCCGATTTTCTCGTTCCAAGTCGGTGTAGTGAAGCGGTTTACACTGAAACAGTGCTCATGAAGGACAAGTTGGAGAAGAGTTCTACAAGCATTCAGCTTCAACAAAGTTCAGAAGCCTCCATTCATACTTTCAAATAAAGATCTATCCGCCCTCTTGTTAGAGAGACAGCTACGATCCTCCTACTGTTCCAAAAAAACGGTGAAAACGTAAAAAAAACCAAAAACGTTTGAATCACTCGGCTCCAGAAGCACAAACTCTTTAAGAGGTCCTTTATCCCTTATCAGTCTGGCTTACTCTTGTCTTTACAATGCTACAGATATGACAACCTGTAACCTGCTGAGCTCTGCAAATCTGCTCAATAGGCTGAGCAACACCAATTGCTCTTCGTTACTCTGTCCTCTGTGATAAGAATCCAGCCTTTTGCTCCCTTCATGTCTCTAGTCAACAACAAGGCCATAATTACGTATACTCTCATGACCAGCCCTAAGTGACTTACTGCTGTAAGAGATTCTCCAGAAATCACTTTATTCCCAAAATATTAAAACGAAAAAAAAAATTAATTTATTTCAAAAAATAATTGATACTCCTTTTTTTTAAATTAATGTTGCAGGGTTTTCTGTTTCTGCTCTTCTATGCAGTCTTTATCTAATCATGGATATGTAGGCTAATCATATTTCTGTTAACTAGCTATTAGGTAGCTATGAGGGTAACTATACAGTGTATCGTATCATTTTATTCGACACGAGGCCCTCGATTCGATACGTTTGCGCATTTATTAACACACTCAACACACTGTATAAATAATGTAGGCTATTTGTTATAAAATACTGCTTACACTACATGAGGTGAAATAAATATTTAATCGTAAGCAAGCCCACACTCCCTCTTCTGGAAAAGTACTTGGTCTTTTAATTCCTCTTCAGAGGCAACAGGGGCTGTATTGTAGCTAGACACCACTGTATCGTATCGAATTTGGAATTTTGTGTATCGTAGCAGCTAAATTGTAGTTGCCGGAATAGAGCTGCTGCTGAACACTCAGGACAAATCATTCTGCCATGTTGGACAAAATAGTTTTCAGCCGAGAGAACGTCATTTAAGGTGCACTTTTAAACCCACCTGTCTGTGGAACATGTGCCCAAAAGCCTTAAGACTTCCAGAGAAAATCAAAAGCTGCTTACTAACGCGACTGGTTTTACATTTTGGTTTTTACGTTGGCAGGGGATCCGGTTTAATACCCGTTGGAAAAAATCGAACCGCCGTACTCACAAGTCCATGTAAAACCTTGTCAGATTCCGCAAGCTTGTCCGATAATCATGACAAGTCAAAGAGCGCAATCACAGTGATGTCACTGACCTGCTTTTATAGGAGTTGGAGAGATGCCATCAGTTCAATCACCTGGATCCAAAGACGAGCGATAGGCTTAACTGGCAGACGTGTGACAAACAAACAAACACGTCAATTACCTGGCTAAGATAAAGTTTTATCACCAACACGACATAAAAAATGAAAATAAAGATAATCCTCCTTTCGGAGCACTAATTTAAGCTGTCGTTCTGGACAACTTTACAAAACACACAGTCACGTCCATTATTTATTATGAGACACACAATGACTCCGTGCGTCTATGGCCCCTAACAGAGGACAACATTTCCACGAAAACTGCACCTCTAAGAACCTGCATATCTATATTTACGTATGCTAATATTTATGTTACTTGGCTGAACTGTGGTATTACTGTTTACAGCATGTGTTTAAAAAAAAAAAAAAAAAAGTACTTTAAGTGTGTGTGTTTGACTAAGTGCGTCCCTTAGGACAGCACAAAGGCGCACGCAAATTTACGGCACTTGTGTGTCGCAGAGAAACTGTTCCATGCTACCTGCGCTTTAGGAGCCCGACTAGCAGCCCTCCAGATATACTCACCACTGGAAGCGTGTTTGTCTAGCAGTTAATTAATAACAGACCCGTAAAGTGGAAGAGTGGGAAAGTGAGCGAGACAGACGAAAAGACGTACCCTATACTTTCCACGTTTTTTTTTTTTTTTAAACATATTTATTTGTTTAGGTTTCCTTTTTTATTTCTCTAGCAGTACATCTAAACATAGATCTGTGAGTAGAATTTACTTTACAGTCCCGCTCTGTGTCACGTGTCGGGTGTCACCTTTGGCAAAAACGATTTATCGCAACTGGATTGAAAATGCAGGGTGGCAGAGTTCATCTGTCCGACGCTGCTGGCACGCCGTGTGTGTCAGGCCATCTATGTGGTTATGTGGCGATTTGCGTTTTCCTTCAGAGCCACTCATGCCAGAGAGAGCAGCAGTTTAAGCAGAAGAGATATCGAAACTAGGGGGAAAAAAAAGAGCTCATATGTGATTGGGAAAAAAGTTGAGAAAAAGTTTCATTGAGACTTGACTATTATTATTTTCCTTATGACTATCATTATAATTAATAATAATAATAATAAAGTGAAATCTTAGACTACTTGAAAAGTAGTTTGGTAGAGAACTTCATTGTTTAGGTTTAGGTTAGTACTCGTTACAAATCTCAAACATCTCCTGTTCTCTCATCCAGCCAATGACCGTGCTCTATATCGAATTAGCGTCCAATCATTTTAGTCTAGCATCCAATCAAGTTCATCAGTGTCATCCGTTCTGATCTTCTCATGCTGCACAACGTGCTATAGCTATCTGCGTTTGTTAGAATACGGAAAAGCAACGAGACCGCGGTGTGGATGAGGTGAGGATGTGCGCTCCTGGCCTTACCTCAGCAAAATGCGTCAATATACCAGAGTAAGCAAAGACGCATGAAGAATGAAGCGTGTCCTTTGTCTCTTTAGAAGACACGGAAACAATCTAATTTGAAAATGCACAATGAGGTAAGTTTGCTAACATTAACCGGCTATATTTAACCAAGTCAGTCTTTGCTAATGCTAGGTGAGACTAGGATCGATTCACAAGCTAACATAAATTGGGTAGGCGTAAAGTTAAATTCTAGCTAATGGTCAGCTAATATTATTTATATGATATTTTACTCAGTGTAGTGTTAGTCGAAGATATAACCAGCAGTCTTACAGAGGTTGAATGAGGTTTTCCATTTTCCATGGAGATAGTGAAAAATCTTCTCTGGATTGGTGTAATGTGATTCCTGGTGTGTGTTACAATTCTAGAGGCGGCATTCTGAACATCCTTTCAAGACTTACCAAAGTGACAGTAAGCTGTTTTGCAGACATTATTTATGGTTGTTACATTTCTCCGGATTCTTTATATGATCTTTGGCTTTCAGAGTCAGATAAAGCTGTGTGTCTTCAGTGTATAGATGGAAGCATGCGGTCTATCTGTCCATTATCCTGGCAAATTGGAGCGAATGAAGACTGAACAACAGCCGGCCCAGAACCGAGCCTTGAGGAACACCAAGTAGAAATAAATAACATGTTAAGGTGTTAGTCTCTAATGTAACATAGCATCCTCAGCCAGTTAGATAAGATTTAACCAACCACCCAAACACAAGTCTAACTGATCAAACTTTCGTTTAATTTCTGCCTATGTACCCAAACACAGCCGAGGGTCCCAATACTTTAATCTATTTAATACAGAGATATTGTGCAGTTCTCACCAGACGATGTTAAATAATACCATGTGCATCTGTGACTGAATATTAAATGTCTTTCTCGTAGCTATTGGTGCCGTTTACTTGGAATATCGGATAGAAATTCATAATCTAGTTAAACAGAGATAAGAAAATAGCACTGTGGGTAAATATGTAACACTGAATCTGAACCATTACACTGCTGCTTCAAACTGTGACCTTGCCTCCTAAATTAGCTATAAAATGACTTTTATAAAGAGGATGAAACTTCAGCAGACAGTCACTGCTAGCTTCCTATGAGAGGATCTATTTTTTTTTTCCCCTGGTAGAGACCTGACTCGACCCAGACACGTTAATCAGGACGTCTGTTTGACTGCTTCTTTGATAAGTTCGTTTTGTGTATCTTCGAATTCTTTCACGGCAGTCTCTTTTCAATGGTACAGCAGCAGTAATGCTTTTCCAGGAAATCTGGATTTTCAGTGTAGAGCTCGAGTTCTCGCTAAACGAATCGCTGGCTTCGTCAGAACTGCAGTGGTAGCTCTGTGGTTAAGATGTTGCAATACTGAACAGAAGGTTGTGAGTTCAAATCCCAGCACTGCTCAGCTACAACCGTTGGGGTCCTTGAGCAACCTTCAACTGCTCAGTTGTATAAATGAGATAAACGTAAGTCGCTCTGGATATGCCAAAAATGTAAATATAACCCACTCACGCTACACCGCTTTAATCATTTGTGATCATCATCAATACATGAGAGCTTAATACAGCTGTGCTATTAACTGTCAATCATTTCAGATTCATATGTCGATTGGCTCATCTGCTGTTTTAAGAGCACTGCTTTGACGGATTTTGTATTCTGTTGTTGAAATGCGGAGCTCCTACGTGTAAAGATCTGATACAGTCATTTAAACATTTATTTTATTGAAAACCTTTGCCCTAGACAGATCCCTGCCAAATTGTGCCTGAGCCATTAAATCCGGCTTTCTCATGAAAATATAATACTGTATGACTTTGTAACTTTGCCTGTGGTGGTTCTTCTTTTTGCATGATGTTGTATGAAAACAAGAAAGATACGAGAGAAAAGACATGAAAGAAGCATTGGTGGATTGTCTGTTCTGCAAAGAGACCCGGAGGCATAGTGGAAAGAAACATAGCATCATCAAGCATCAAATAGACAGATGATAAACTGGGTTCAGGGATCTGCTGCGCATGACAGTGGAATAATTTGATTTCTTCACGGACTCTCATTAGCTGTTTCTCGGAGCTGTTCTTCCTATTTGGCGTAGAGGTGTTCACACTAAAAGAGAATATCAAACATGTCTGAAAATATGGGAACATCTGCGACAACTCATAGACTGAGAAAATTCAGATTACTAAAAAGTTACAGAAATCCATCATACTGTATGTTACCAGATTTTATTGTTAGGCTACTCTAACTTAATTCTAGTCTCAGCACAGTTCTTGAGGAAAGGGAATTATGCAAAAAAAGAAATGCAATATCTATGTTTATATTAATATAAAAGGCACACACTGATTGTGAAACATCACTTTTAGCATAAATGCGACCGCAGCAAAAAAAAAAAAAAAAAAGAGCAAGAACACGTCTCATGTTCTCGACTCATGTTTGTGTAATTTATTGCTATAACCTGAACCCTCTTTCATTGTCAAAGTTTTAAAAAAATAACCCCCGCATATCAGTTTGTACTACTGCTAACTCAGCTCAATATCGCACTGCTCACGTGCTAATGTGTGCAAGTAAAAAAAACAACAAAAAAAAAAAAAAACAGAAAAATATTAGTTACTAATCAGAGAAGGTAACTAAAGGTTAAAGTTATTTATGAAAACAAAATAAGGAAGCACACCAGTTATCCCTCCCTCTCTTTCTCTACTATCCATCTATCCTTGTCAGGGCAAAAAAAAAAAAAGACAAGAAGAGAAACAGGTTCTGCAGGCTTCCCGCTTCCGAACTGAATAACATGTTACAAAACAGGCAGCGGGGAAAAAAAATAATGCCTTTAACAGAAAGGCAAACTGTGTTTCGCCATAACGGCATGAAAGGGATGGACAGAATAATATCAGATAGAGATCTCTCTGATGGTTTAAAGTGACACGACACTCTCGTTTGGCATCATTAGAAATGATTAAAACGAAGATGTTTAGAGTTATTTATTACCCTTTGATTATAGACCCACACACACACACACACACACACACACACACACACACGCATTAATATCTGTTGACTTGTGTATTCCTGTAGCTAAACAAGGCAACATCGACACCTACACACGTTTTTCAAAAGTTACAAGAGATAGACAGATAGATAGATAGATAGATAGATAGATAGATACTATATAGTAATAATAACATTAAAGATGTTCTTGTAATGTTCTTAATATTTTTTCATTTTGTTGGATCATGTGAAAGCCTTTCAGATGTAAAACTTTAAAAATACACAATCTGTCAAGACGTATGCAGCCGACAATAAACCACTGAGCGATTTGTTAGACAGCGACAGTTCAACGGTCCAGATTTGAGGTTAAAGGTAAAATCCAGTCTATTGTGCAGTCCTCCTTCTCACTGGAGAGCTGTACCTGAACTCACAGTGTGTTTTATAACCTCTGTTTCATGGGTCAAGGTCTTGTACTGTCTAAAGTTGAGACTGTCCTCTGGGACTGGGAGAGGAAACACTCAGACAATGAAGCCCCTGAACTCACTCTCTCTCTCACACACACAGAGACACACACACACACACACACACACACACATCCATTTAGCCACAACCTGTCCAGTCACAATGAAGCCCCTGAACTCTCTCTCTCTTTCTCACACACACACACACACACAGAGAGACACAGACACAGACACACACACACACACACCCATTTAGCCACAACCTGTCCAGTCACAATGAAGCCCCTGAACTCACTCTCTCTCTCTCTCTCTCTCTCTCTATCTCACACACACACACACACACACACACAAACAAACACACACACACAAGGAGAGACACACACAGAGAGAGAGAGACAGAGAGAGAGAGAGAGACACACACACAGAGAGAGAGAGACACAGACACACAGAGACACACAAACAGACACACAGAGACAAACACACAGAGACAAACACAGACACACACAGACACACACACATTTAGCCACAACCTGTCCAGTCACAATGAAGCCATGCTCACACATTCACACACTCACAACACACACACTGACCACGAGCTGAAAACACAGTAGAGGGCGGCCATCCAGGCTGGACAACTGGAGCAACAGATGGTCATCTACCCTTCAGCCTAGTCAGACTGTCTCTGGAGGTTTTTGTTGAATAAAGCCGAGTGCACGCTACACGATTTTAGCCCCGATTTCCCAGTCAGCAACAGATTTTGGGGCTCAGTGACTACCCCTTTCCCAACTCAACGACTACCCGCGTAGTGTGAAAGGTTCAGCGACCGATTTTATTCCACAGTCTGCGAGATATTTTCAAGCGTGTTTCATTTTCTCGGCGACGAATCTTGAAGAATGAGCGCTTCTACGACAGGTACGAAGGTCAGCTCTGAGAAACAGCCAATGAGAGGCCAAGGGAAATCAATTTCATCCGCTCTCATCGGATCTCTGACCTGCGCAGCAGATCCCTGATTCCAGTTAATAGTGTGGGAGCACGAGGGAAAAATGTAGGCACGATAACAATGCTTTTATAAGAAACTGTCAAGTCATACCCAAATGTTTGTTAGGAACAGCAAAATAAATAGAAACACGACACGATTCCTGGTGACGAAGCTACATTTCTTTTCACTACACCTCCAGTTCTCTTTGCGGAACAGACATTCCTCTTTACTCATGTCTCCCAAATCAATATTTCCTCTTTTTCTATTTTTTTCTCTTCTTTTTTCTTGTTTTCAGACAAAATAGTGACAAAGTCACTAGACAGCTCTTATAATTTACTTTCATGAGAAAGCAGGATTTGGGGATCAGGTGCCCTTCGACAGGGATCTGTCCAGATGAAACTCCATTACATCCACCAAACGAGTCGTGTAGTGAGAAACGGGTGAGCAGTTCTGAGACGTTCATCTTAACTCAGCAAGGGTAGGACTTTTTAAAATCACTAACGTAGGATATCCTCCTCGAAAGCACTCCATTTGAATCTAATCTAGTAAAGTTGCTCATAAAGACGCACAACTCATCAAAACTGCACTGCTCTAAGCCTTAAGCAACTGTATTATTAAAATATTTCTGCGAGAACAATAAAGCACAGAGTGACTTAATGACCCACTGAAGAGAAGGCAGTAAAAGTGAAAAACTAGAAAGTTTCATTTCCTGTTGACAAGCTGAGGGCTTAAGAGTGTTAAAGTAAGGCTTTGGAGTATGCGTTCTCAACTAAAGTCAGACAAATAGGGTTTATACCTCATACCGCTGTCACACACACACACACACACACACACACACACACACACACACACACACACACACACCGCATATATGCGACCTCATTTCAGTTAAAGGATTTCTCTAAATGATTACTAGTCTGAGAAGCAGAAATATACCATCACTGAAAACACATGCTTGCATTCACACCCAGAATGAATGGAGGCAGTGTGTATCCTTTAATTATGAGCTTCCTCGTGAAAAACATGTTTTTTTGTTTTTTTTTTTACAGGAAGGTTTCGAAAGGTTTGTGGTACTTTTTTTTTTTTCCCTCCCAAGACAGAATGTAAAAGTTACACACTGTTCCTCCATGTTACTGTAGCAGCCTGTTTTTTTTTCCTCCCTCTCTACTCTTTTCTCCCTCTTTCTAAGAAAATGGGATAGTGCGCTTTTTTTTCCCTCTCTGTCCTTGCTTGCTCTTTCCAGACATGTCTATCCAGAGCACATTTTTTCCTGTTTGTGTGCAGGCAAGAATATTTAGCAGCCTTGAGGGAAACTGTATACATGTTTATATATAGCATGCTAGTATAGCACACGTATGGATGGCTCTTATGGAAGTATGTGCATGTGTGTGCATGTGTGTGCGTGTGTGTGTGTGTGTGTGTGTGGTGTTGTCTAGTTACCACACAATACAATCGCAGATGGACAAGCACATAAACCCAACGACTGGTGCATGTCAGTATTTTAAAAAACAAGACTGTAGTCTCTCACTCAGACTCTCCGTCACACATTGTGTGTGAATAACACACCAGAACCCACACACACACACACACACACACACACACACACACACACACACACATATATATGTAGTACTAATAATGTATACTGAGCAGTAAACAATAAACACATCAAATATTTGGTGCTCATTGCCTTTAAAAATTGCAGCAGGTTCACCATCGTGTGCTTTAAAAAAGAAATTAGTTGGAAGGTTATTTCAAGCTTTTAGAGAACTTGCCATAGTTCTCTTTCAGACTTTTGCTTATCTTTTGCTTCTGTAAAGTTTTTAATCTAAAGTTGGTCTACTCAATGTTACTTTCTTTAACAACATACAAAAACTCTGCTCTTTATTATTTATACATTATCGAACATCTGGGACAATTTAGCTTCCCGTTTTCTCCCGTCGTACGACGGCGACCAACCCGGGAGGGTGAAGGCTGACACGTGCTTCCTCCGAGACACGTGAAGCACGGAGCGTCACACGCTCGGAGAAAAGCGCTATCCCCCCTCTTCTGCATACATGAGCTCGTAGACGTCCATGATTGTCTAGTTGGCTAGTGTTGCTGTGATTGACCGAGGAGAGAGAGAGAGAGAGAGAGAGAGACTGCCATCCCTGCCACCCGGGCCAGATTTGCTCTCTTGGCTCTCGGCCGTGGATGACTGTGGCATCGCTGGGATTTGAACCCGTGATGTCCTGGTGATAGGGCACCACTCAGGAGCCTTAAGATAACATTTCAGTAATGTAAAGGGTAACATGCGAGCGGACAGCATTCACCAATCTCAGTCCTGTGACGAGTCTCGTCTCTGTAACACACCTGACTTTTAGAGTTTTAGTAGGTGTGTTTGAGCAATGAAACGATCAAACTGTGCTGGACTCTGTCCGTCTGGGACTGGAGTTAATGAGCCCTGTTGTGCTCTGCAAGAAACTAATCTAATGCCAGTCTGACATGAGCACACTGCACTGCAAACATCATCATCATCTTAGCAAGAAAAATATCTTTTTCTCATTAGTAGGCTAATACTTCTCTAAATATATGCTTATTAAGTCTATTTCTGGATATTTTCAAGATTCTCATATATTTTCATATTCTCATTTCAAGCTTGAAATTGTCTTAATCTATTGGCAATGATAAAAATGATCATTTTGTTTATTTCAAAATGTTTATTTCTAGAAAGAAGCAAAATGATCTGGCAATAGAATGAGACAATGTTAAGCTCGGAGCTTAATGGTGTTATATTTGTTATGTATAAGACATTATTTTTTGCAGTGTGCCCGAGATCTGAGTGCGAGTCAAACCACTTTCCGAAGTAGTCTTTGTGATCTAATCGCATTCCGGTATGTGTGTTTACACATTTTAAGTATTCAAGCTAACGGTCATGTCGCATACACATGCATACAAGGTCTCAATGATGTCATCTGCAAGCTTTCCTCGATAACCTCTTCGCTCACAGGAGGGGGAAAAAAAAGCAAGCGGCGCTGGCTACATCTGGTGCAGGATTTACTTTTCACACAAAGCGAAACCTGCAAACAAACACACCAAGTCAGACGGTAAGCTGAATGACATAATCGTGTGTGTGTGTGTGTGTGTGTGTGTGTGTGTGTGTGTGAACAAAGCCCTTAACAGGGGGTCCTATTAAGAAGCAAAATCAAGTCTGCAAAATCCTTCAGACACACTGAAGGAAGGAAGAGGTGGATGGCCCTGCAGCATCAGAACAGGAAGTCCTAAGGGAAAGGCAACACACAGCAGCAGCTGGCATCATGACATCATCATGCCAGCTGCCAGGTTTTGGGCTCGGGTGACACCCACAGCACGTCCTGTCCCGTCTCTGCTTTCTTATTTTCCAGTAATCCACATGTGGACTTGACATTTCTCATTCTCACACCCTCTCGGACACAAACACACACTTTGGGAAGCTATATAAACATCCCTGTAGCGCACATCCACGACATCAGATCAGACAGGTACCAGTGAGGCTCTCCAGAGCAGAATATATGAGGAGACATTTTTTACATTAGCATAGTTTCAGAACGTGCATCGGGCATGTAGGTAAAAATCCTCACACACTTCTGCAGAGTATATAACAGGCCTAAAGCTGACCGACACTGTTTTTTTTTTCCCCCAATAGCATCTAGACCACTTCGTTTAAACAAAAGAACCTCAATCAAGGACAGAAAATATGGCTTGAAAAGGAATTAGCATTTGTTTGGGTTTTTTTTTTTCTGGTTTGTCAAATGTAGTACAATGTGACATACAAGCAAGAGACAAATTAAAAGAGAAAAATTAGAAACAACTTGACGCAAACAAGCGTTGATGGGGATGCCTCCACCACCACCAAGTCTAGTCCTTCTTCTTAGCAGTTTGTATGCCAGAAATACCCTTAAAATATACTTCAGACAGGAAGGAAGCTGTTGAAGAAAAACTATTTCAGACACCTGACCTTGCTGTGACCTTGACCCTGCTTGGGTCAATGCCAGAATCTAATCAGTTCAACTGCTGGTTACAATGATAATTCCATATAAATCTTACAAACGTTTCAACCACATGTTGAGATATTGCTCTAGCAAGAATCTCGGACGGACGGATGCAACACCTGAAACGATGGTTTGAAGGATAAGCTTACAAAGCATCTCCTAAGCTTATAGCTCACTTTAAGTGCATTCATAATTTTATCCCTAGAAAAAAAATATCAGTCCTTGAGAGAAGCGATGTCTCTGATTAAGATCCTAACTTCTGAGTGCATTTACAATACACAAAACAGAAATTAGAGTAGGACATATTATCATAGATCGTATATCCCATCATCATAGTGTCACATAGTGACACTGGACTTAATGCTGCTCCTCAAAACCTGGGCTTGAGTCCAGGGTCGGCTTAACTGAGACACGCCTCCTTTTTTTTTAAGACAAACTCCATCCTATGCACGTAACTCTCGTACAACTTTCTGAACCGCGTTTAAGCCTGTTTGTTTGAGGCCATTAAAATTCAAACGCGATGTTAAGGAAATTTAGCAGCCTTTTAGCAGCATGCATGTTTCTCATAGCTGAGGGAAACTGGAGCTGAGAGGAGATTAACAGACGGGCTAAAGCTGGCAGGCCATTTTATTGCAGAGAGTCGAGAACATTCATGCTTGGGAAGACAGGAAGGGATTCATGCTATTTTGATAAGAGCCTCTATATCGAGACCCACCAAGCGCATTATGCAACGTGAACGTGTGTGTGTGAGAAGGCAAAGGACACCGTGTATCTTCGGAGCTGGTCACAAATGCATCTGTCATCTTAGCAACCGGACGGTTTCCAAACACACTCTGTCTCCTACAGGGCTCAATCAGCTGAACTCAATGTTCGACTCACTCCATGGCAGCCAAAGGTGCACATATGTGGAATAGGAATATCCGACTAGTAATTATGCCAACTTGAGGTCCTCAAAAGGATAGTGTGCGTGTGTGTGTGTGTGTGTGTGTGTGTGTGTGTGTGTGTGTGGTGTACAAGGTGGTTTGGGTTTTTTTTAAGTTGTGAAAGAATGGAAGCAAGTACGGTATATATCAAATGTTTGTCCTTCCTCAGAACGCTAGCGTTATAGAAGAACAGTCATTATTTCAATTTCCCTCGAAAAACATCTCCACCCTTTCTTCAGGCAAGGCCTCCAGTTGCAAACTTTCCTCATGTGTGTGTGTGTTTTGTGCTGGCGTGGTTCTTCGAATGCAGCGCCCTTTTCCTCGAAAGCATTGTAATAAAACTAGCACAGCCTCTGAGGGAACCCTTAACAAAACATTAAAATCAGGAGCAGGTCAGCCAAACACACACACACACACACAAACACACAAACACATCCAATGATTATCTATATCAGAAGAAAGACAGAGAGAGCGAGAGCGAGAGAGAGAGAGAAAGTTATTGTGGTTGTCTTTTCTGGACTCCACAGCTGTGTCATAGTCCAGACAACAATTTATAGTCTACATCATGCAGAATGTCTCACCTTGGTGTCAGAGGACAAAAAATAGCCCCGGAGAGAGACTGCCAATCACGAACACACCCACATGGTGGTGTTTATAAAAGGCAACATGGGGGACAAGAAGGGGCATGTAAGATGTGTATGGGGTCACATGACTAAAAGAAGTTATCAGCTATGTGCCATAAGCAGGGGCTATGTGTAAGGACATTTGTTATGTAACACACACACACACACACACACACACACACACACAGAGCAACCAGTGGCGCTATTGCTCTGCTATGGTAGCTCAGGGTTTCTTAATCACTTTGTAGCCAAACAATTCTATTTTACAAACATAATCCAGTACTTAAACATCTAACGCCATCATATTTATTTCCTGAAGCCATTAGAAATTTCTCTCACGACGCCAAAATTGTCGACTGACTCAGTATATTAACAGCATGTTTTCTAATTTCATTAAAATATCGGTTCTGACTGACGTTACATATCTGATGTGAAGCTGTAGATCAGGAAGTGAAGCGTCTCTGTGAAACAAACTGGGCTTGTAACCGTTTAGTGTTCGCCGCCATCGTCAACTTCATAACGAAACTGCAGACCCTCGAGCTACACGTCGCGGAGAGCCGTGCTTCTGCTTCTCGGCGTGTGTTCACTGTATTCAGCACGCTGCAACAGTGTGACAGAACATGAGTCGTCGGATTCCGAAAGTCTGTATATGTAACTCATTTGCCGTGAACTGTGTCTACGCTGATCATAACAACTAACACCATCTGCAAGGAGCGCCAAGTGGGTGTTTATACTATTCACTGCAGTTATCTCAAATGAGCAGTAACTGGGGAGTGTGAGAAAATAAAGAGATAGAGAGAGAGTGTGTGTGTGTCCATTTGTGTGTGTGTGTGTGTGTGTGTGTCCATGCTGTGATCAGGAAGTTCTGCTGATGGGGGGCACTGGGTGTCTCTTCCTTTTGTTCTCACAGCATCCCCCCCCCCCCCCCCCCCCC
>CM041004.1:8275957-8300496 GCA_022985145.1 Pangasius djambal
CCCACCCCCGACCCCACCCCCATCTCCCTGAGCTGGTAAACATGCTGGGAGCGTTCGAGGGACAAGTGCCGCCTGTTTCTCACAAAAAAACACACAAAAGATCTCGGATATTGCCTCACAAGACAAGTGAAACAATTCCACGATGAAGACTACAAGGCAGTCCGAGTTCGTACGTATAATGACAATGTCGGTTTTGTGGCACTGCACAATTTTGCTTTAAATCGACGGCAAATACCATTTTATTTTATAAATTGCGTGAACAAAATACAAACTACATACATTTATAAGCCTATGCACACTGGCTGCACAATGGACATTTATCCATCTTTCATCCATCTTTCATCCATCTTTCATCCATCTAGCTGTGTGTCCTTGCATTTTTACTTCATGCACAAGACACTTCCTGATGTGGACACTGCATCAAGAATACTGTAAAAGGAACAAGGAAGTCTCAAATAATAACTCAAACACAACCAGGCACGCTGTTACAGGAAAATAATCAAGGCCGGGGTGGTGTAATGCATCCTGGCACAAAGCAGAGTCACTGTTACCACCCTGGAGTGGTTTATTCCACAGCAATTAGCCAATGATTACAATTTTTTACTTTAATAACAAATGACACATTGTGCTTTTTTTTTAATGTTGCGGAATGTCTGTGGGGAAAAGTTCGTTCCCGTCATCGCTTATGTTAGCAAGCTATAAACAGACTTTTCCTCAACGGCCTCTTTTTTTCTCTCTCGTCATGCTATAGAGAAACCGTAAAAAAAAAAAAAAAGGCCTCTAGCTGACACTGGAGACTCCTTCCATAAATGTTAAATAACCTCTCTCTATATAAAGCTTTATCATAGCAACGATTACACATTTTTTTTGTTATGTAACATGTTTTTTTAATCTCTTTATTAAAGTGGAGCGTAATTTAACGAGGACCTGTTCTTACAGAAATGATCATGTCTTAGAACAAGTGCATTTGAAATACTGCCAGAGCTGCTGTTAGGGAAAATAAATCTGATCAGATTTGAGAATTCAACAGCCCTATGGTATAAAGCAGAGGGAGGAAATGTGGGAGGAAATTATAATAAATCAAAACAAGGCCTAACCAAAATAACCAAAATAACCAAAATAACCGCTGCGGGTCCATTATTAAGAGGCTAAAACACACTGTTGTGCTTCAGATGTTCCCAACAAGCTTTATCAAATCATCTGTTTACTCAAATACTGCGACTAAAGAAGACAAACCTCATGAGCTGATACAGAGCACTGTCCATGATGCAAGTACAGATGTGTTAAAAATGGCGATAAAGACTCACATGCTGCAACCACAGGTAAGTGATAAGAGCAGCTCTAAAAGTAGAATACAGAAACCCAGACAGGTGGAGACGAACCTGCACCAAAAATAGCCGCTCCTGATAACCGCTCACCTTACTTGTGAAACGTGCTGGAGGTTAGTGAGATCTGTTGCTGACATTGGAGATGCCTCGCTTCTCTTTATTAAAGACGTGAGTGAAGAATGACAACAGCAAGAAGAAGCATTCTGAGGCGTACAGAAGGAACTGCACGTATTTAACCAAATGCCCCAAAAAACAGGATGGCAGAAGTGAGGAATAACACACTTCAGACAGCACGGTTATACAAAAATAATACACACACATCGGGGTGGTGTGATGCAGCACAACGCAAAGCGGAGTGCCGCTCATTAACCCGACCCACCAGAAAGTGGATTATTGTCATATAGCCGCGTGATCTGAAGTGTGTTACTCTGCTTATACCACAGCAATTTGCCAACGATTACAACATCGCAGATTTTAATGGTTTACAGTTCAATTTAATGCTGATATGGCCACGAGATATGTTCGTTCCTGCTCTCGTGTATACGTTATAGCCACAATAAACAGTCATTCTCTCACCAGCCTCCCTCCCTCTCTCTCTCTCTCTCTCTCTCTCTCTCTCACTCTCTCTAGACCAGTAAACTACTACGAATAATTCAATAACTATAATAAGATCTATAAACAAGGCCGCAATCCTTATCCATTTTCCTAACAGTGCTCAGACAAGTTGATCTGCTAATCTCACTTGTGTTCACTTTATACTCGAATTCTTTCTACTGTAATTCTACTGCAATACAACGTATTCAAATCAACACTCCCGAGCTTAAACGTTGCCTACGGTTTACCACTCACATAACAATACATCACACTTCTTTATCCTTTTATAGTTACCTTTAACATCTGTGAAACAAGTTAGTTATGCCTTGTGTTATAACAGCTATGAACAGTCATTCCCTCACCAGCCTCTCTCTCTCTCTCTCTCTCTCTCGAAGTTAATTAGACAAAAACGACGCGGCATTGCAGAAAAGTTTTTCTACAACATTACTCTTGCAGAATTTCAATCTTCAGTTGTGTCGCATCCACCGTACAAGTCTGCGTGTCACTATACACACTGTACCACAATAGAGCTAGCGTGTTCAAATAAATCTGGGATTTGCCTAACAGTTAACGCTACTGCCCGAGCTGCTGTTATACGAAATTAATCAACACCTTCTGAGCACTCAGATTAGACATTTCAACACGGCTGTGGTATAAATATTGATGAACATCTGGACATGGCTTCAAGGAGCTGGCGGAGGGCTAAAAGCTGCACCCAGGCATACTTATGGTTGAGCTATGTTTGTGTTCGTGGCCGCATATTGACTAAGACAGTCCTATCTGTTAGATAAGCCACATCTCACACACACTTAAGGGGCTGCCTGAATCGACTGCCATCCAACGGAACTGGTGACACTTATATGTCGTGGAGAATGATTAAAGACCAAGTGAAACGACCAGCAGGGAAAATAACATCACAATCATCACAATAATGGAGTTGCAAAAGATCTAAAATACCCCATAACACCTGCATTCTCCTATAACTCCAAATTACAGTGTTTTATTACAGTCCTGCCCGGATATAGTGTATGACTAGACTAACTGTCCTGGAGCATTCTTCAGCAACGTGAGAGCAACGGTACATCCATTTTTCTTCTCTCTCTCTCTCTCTGTGTTCAACCACAAATATTGGAGGCATGCAGAAAATACAGTGCTACCCCTGGCCGCAATTTTTAGGCTTATCTCTGAAAAGGGCTCATGCGTGCATGACTAGCAGAACTTAAATGTTGTGACCGAGACAGCAGTGACGAGCAAAGGCAGGGCGTGGGGACGCAGTCAACGTATGCAGGCTGCCAACGTAAAGCTGCGCTGTTTTCCCCCAGCATGTAAACCAAGACCTGGCAGAGAGCCAAGACGTCTTCATAAACACATCAATCATCTGAACCGAGTGCTTTAGAAGACATTTTTACATTCCTTTTCAGAAATTCGGAGAACAGCAACGACCTTCTTGAAACCCTGCGTGTGTTTTGAAAGGCTGGATGATGCACAGGCGTCTTGTAGGCTGTTTGTATTTGAATGTACAGTGTGCTGAAAAAGCACAGGTCTGTTTGGCAGGCTCGGTACATTTGGACCCTGGTTCCAGGAATTTAGGAGGAAGCACTAAAGACCTGAATGAAAGCTGAAGGCACAATAAAAAGACATGCAGTTTAAAATGCCCACCCCCCCTCCCTCCTCCCACATTTGGGGCACAACCACAAACAAACATCTCTGCGTTTTTCCTAGAAGTTTTTGAATCGACTCCAAACATTCGAGGCGTTTGAATTCTCTAGCCCTCTCCTTCTCTCGCCCTCTTTTTTTTTTTCCCTCTCAACTGCTTGACATTTTTTTTTTCTTCAAACCTCCCCCCCCTACCCCACCCCACCCACACAAACACATTCTAGAGGTCTGGAGGTGTGTCTGCTCCAAGCCAATCGAAGTACAGCAAAGCTGTGTGCATTAGCCAATGGGAGGTCAGAAGGGGTTGGAGTGATGATGGGCATGAAGAACAGAACTTGTTTTGCACTCTACTTTTCTCTCCTGTCTATCCCCTTCCCTCACTCTCTCGGTCTCTTTCTAATGATGTATTGCGTTAAAGAAGGAGCATAAATACACCCTGGACTCTTGCCTGTATTAAAGGGAGCAAACAAGACAAACACACACACACACACACACACACACACACACACACACATGCAGTTATTGAGTAAGCCAGTCAGAGGGTGGGGTTAGCCCATAACTCTAGCTGAAAGAACTATTTGTACTGAACAGAAGCAAAAACACCTGGTCATGATGAGTCCATTAGAGTCAGTACAAGCACACGCACACACACACACACACACACACACACACACACAAACAAACCAGTGAAACAGGCAAAAATATATTTCAAAAGGACTCAATTAATTTATAGACAAGCTATAATACAAATACTGCAACAGAAAATGAAGTGCTCCATTAATTCTGTTTAATTATTAATATTACTGTTTATGGAGCTGACAAAGCAGAAATCCTTCAGTGGTAAATGCCAATGAATTATTAACCAGTGCGTACAGGTGGAACAAATTAACTCCAGGTTTCACTTCTCACCATTGCATCAATGGACAAAAAACCTGAACTATAGGTGTTGTTTCGGCTAGAACCAGGATGTCTAGTCAGAACATCACTGAATACTAAGTCGCAAAGTAGGGGTGGACGATGTTACCGAAAATGACACAAATTTGAATAATTTCACACATGGAGAATTTTTTTTCTATTTTGTAATATATAAACTGCGGTGAAACAAAACATACAATATGGTCCAGACGACTGACCAGCTAAAAGGTGCTGTGGCCCAAACCAGCGAAAACACAGCCAATGAAAATTTGCATGTATTTGCATATACTGTAAATAGTAGTGGGTGCTGTGACGGTTGATCCGCTGTACCAGGGGCAGTCGTGGCCTAATGGTTAGAGAGTTGGCCTTATAAACCAAAGGTGAACCTGAAGGTCGTGGGTTCGAGTCTCAGGTCTAGCGGGGATTGTAGGTGGGGGGAGTGAATGACCAGCGCTCTCCTCCACTCTCAATACCTGAGGTGAGACCCTTGAGCAAGGCACCGAACCCCCAACTGCGCTGCAGCAAAAAGAAAAAAAAAAAAAAAGGCTGCCCACTGCTCCGTGTGTGTGTGCGCACTTGGATGGGTTAAATGCAGAGCACAAATCCTGAGTACGGGCCACCATACTTGGCCACAAGTCACGTCACTTCAGCTTAATCCTTCATGAGGTATAGATTTGGTGTGTACCGTTATAACAATTCAGACAAGGTTCATCTGAGAAACAATATACAGTGAACCTCACGGAATGCGATCTGACGCGATGAAAAGTACTCGAGTGATTATACTGCATATTTATACTTTAGTTGAGTATTCATGAAATTGAATACTTGTCCTCTTACTTAATTACATTTCCAAGAAAAGAAAAAAAAACATCTTTTCTTCTGTCATTCAGCCAATGACTGCGCGCTAGACCCAGAGCCGAGTTTAGCCTCCAATCATTTCACTTAAGTGCTTTTAATCGAGTTCGTCACGAACCTGTGACCTTCTCATGCTACTGAATGTAGTTAGCGCTGGAGCTGTACGTGTGTGTTTGAAGACTGATATGCAGTGCTGAACCTGAGGATGAGCGTCCCTGGCTCTACCTCAGAAAAACGTTTCAATGTGCTGAAGTAAACAATTCACATATAAAGTGAGGCGTCTCATTGCCTTCCCGAGAGGGTACGGAGAGGTAAGTTTCGCTAATCTGCTAACATTAACTGACAATATGTAACAGAGCTGCCATGATTTCTAGCTAGCATCTAGCATCTAGGTTAGACTAGCTAGCATCAATTGGCTATTTAATTAATTAGCAAATTACGCAGCGTTAGCCATGCACACCACCAGCAAACCTACGGAGATTAAATGATGTTTTCATTAGCAAAATGGGGTAGTTGCTTTAAAAGATACGCAATAAAAAGTCATTTTTTACATGTAAACATGATATTAACATAATTTCATCAGTTACAAAGCATTTACTTTTTACTGAACCCCCAACCCCGGAGGCGTGAGGCAACAGCGCTATCCGCTAAGCCACTGTGCCCCCACATAGTAAATCAAACGTGAATTACGTAAGTTTGTAAAATCTCACTTCTTTAAGATTACTTCTTCTGGCTGAACTCATCTTCACACACACTTGCACAGAGAAACCAAGAATTTCACACCGACACTTCAAACCTGAAACGGTCTCTTTTTAGGCCACTGACCTACTTTAAATGAAACTAACCCACAGCTGTGAGCTGTCACCACAGCTTCATATTTCAAGCAACCTGATGTCCATGAATGAACCTGAACAGCTGTGAAATAATCTAGTATTTACATCTGTGTAATATGTTCTTTTTTTTTTTACCTGACAAAGATACTACAGAAAGATCATCCTTACGCAACCTGATGCGCCTAATAGTGAACTGGCCAGCTAACTTCTAGTAAACAAGCTCGCATTTGTCACGGGTAGACACGAGCCAGATCTCACTCGTCTCCGATTTAAATGGAAAGAATGACTTTTGCACACAAAGATGACAAACCAGAATCCATCCAATAGGAGTTAACCGTTTAAAAAAAACACACCCTTATGTACACAGTAGTGATATAAGGAAAAAAAAAAAAAAAAGGAGTTTTGTTGTGCAAGCGTTGTGCGCAATATATATATATATGGATGGATGTACAGTTCAATTTCGAATCCACCCTGTTGCTCACGATCATTCCTACATACTCTACCACTGCACTCTGTTCATTACTGATCAAAATCTGCTGTAGGAAGGGCAAAAAAAAAAAAAAAAATCACTGAGGGCCAGCGGACAGCTGACCACATCGCTGACTCGGCTAGAGACGATATTTCTGCCAAAACGATCACTAAAAATACAGGCTGGAGGCCGACGCTCCCATATTCCCGGCTGTCATTTAGACACACCACTGAAGTTCAGAATAACACTGTCCGGCACATGTACGCAAATTAATAATAACAGGTACAGAAAAAAATCCTCCGGCGAGCCATTTACGGAATAAAGCCACCAGATTCCCGAAAAAGTGCACACAGTGACTCAGCCGTTCCTTCGGGGTGACGCTTGTTGCTAAATGTAGGTTCCGGCCAGGTTAAGGGTTGAAACAAGACTTTCAGCTTTTCATGCTCTTGCCGAGTTTCCTCAAAGTTTTATCATTTATAAACATAATGCTGGATCATTCCTGCACATGATGATAGGCCTTTTGTCTGTTTGTACTGGTGCGTATCCAAAATCAAATACAAAAGCCCTCATACATGATAAGTTTTTTTTTTTTTTTTGCTGTTTACATTGGCACATAGCCAAGGAGAAAAGTTGTGCAGTATCATATGTCAGTTCACTTCTGAAGGGCAAACTGTAGCAAAGCATTAACGCTGGGTGAGGAGTTGGCCACTCACAGCCATTTTTACAGTCTGGGAGAAGTTTAGGACGCTGTGCAATAAACAGGCATTTAATCAACTGTCTTTCTCAGGCAACTTGGTTGGCTGGATTGGATCGGATTGGTGTGTGTTCTGTATTAGGGTACTCCATGACCAAGCTATGTTTATGGACTATATATATACACTTATGTACTGCATGAAACACACACTGATTTTATTACCCAGTAAATGAGCATGAAACTGTATCAAATGGCGTTCTCATGGATTTCAAAGAAACCCTCGGTTCGTAACATTTGGCCAACTTGGCTTGTGGCCTAAGTAGTGTGTGTGTGTGTGTGTGTGTGTGTGTGTGTGTGTGTGTGTGTGCGCGCAAGTATGTGCATCACTCAGTAAGAAACAACATGCCAGTTTAGAGGAGAGTGATTAAGTTTGTTTAAACATCAGGTTTTGAAATGACGTCCTGCGGCATCTTTTTGTGTCTCACTGTACTCGCAACAGGTTTTATTCTCCAACTCTCTCTCTCTCTCTCTCTCTCTTTCCCTCCAAGCCCAGCTTTTTTCCTTCCATAATATACTGCACTTCCACACCCCCCCTGCTGTTGTCTTCCTTTCAGGCCACGGCTTTAGCCCACCCCTTTGGCGTTACACAATGTTCTATATTGTTTGCAGAAAAATGCAGATGTTTAGATTGAACACTGATGTACACTTTGTCCCTCCTGACAGTGAGCAGCAGCAGATGGAATCTTGAACCTTGGCTGCTCACACACACACACACACACACACACATATCCAGACAAAGAAGACGATAAACATACGCACACACAATTTCTCTCTCTTAGTTGATGTGTTGTTCCTTTCTCCGGCCTGACTCTGACTTCGCCAAGGCATGACATCATCAGCAGGTTTCTATTTGCCATAATCTCACTCTCCGATAATACTTCTACACTCGGGCTGTCTGAATCAAACACACTGTTGCTTCACCTTTTCCTAATAGGAGTCCATGTAAACTTACATAGCGAGTGATAGCAGATTGTGTAATCGGGTGGCCCGTACAGCACCTGTCATGTGGTAATTCACTCTGCATGAAACCGCACACCAATAAACTGACACTAATAACCTCTGAGCTAATCACTATATTCCTTTCATCATGTGGTGAGAGTCTGAATTCCCAGAATCAGCTTCCTATCAGCAGGTTTTTCTCGGCAGAGGAGGTTAAAAACATTTCGGCTCCCGAGTGGCACAACAGAAATGTTTTCACGCGATTGTTGAATCCCGACCATGCTGCAGCCACAGGACGCTGCTCTCTGGGCGGATAGGATGGCATTACTCCGTTTCCTGTCACTCAACGCGACACCGACCAATCGTAGCCGTTCGTCTAAAGCTAATGTTCGTCTGTCCTGTAGCATAGCATAAGCAGTGGCTCGAAAAGATGCCGTGCCTTTGGCATGTCCTAGCCTTCACCCTGGCCGGTTTCGTAGCTGGAAATTGGTAAATAATCAAAACAATATTAAACGTGTAAACCACACTCGTTATTCAAGGCCTATAACACATACTCCAGTGTATATAATAACGTAGCATTAAATACAATATGACGTATTCTGGCAACATTTCTCTTCAAGTGTGCGCATAACCGTAAGGAATAGGCACTGCAGGAATATCACAGAGCAGGCGATCTCTTTGGCCTTTATCAGCCATTTACTGTCGCTTAGAAACTACGGCAAAGCAAACGCCACAGGTCAGCGAGTTCAGGAGACTCTTAGAAAAGCGGCCACCTTGCTCACATCTCATGACCGGCTGAGAGAGAGAGAGAGAGAGAGAGAGAGAGAGAGGGAGCCTGGTTCAGAAAGAGTAGACAGTAAGGGCATCATAGAGAGTTGAGAATGCAATGCTTGAATTTCTAAGAATGCAAGTTCATGGTGAAAACGGAGAAAACATCCCCCAGAGAGGCTAGGCTAATTTAAGCTTTCTGGAATGCGGTTGCTGCCATTTTCTTGCCTGAAGCCAATTAAACAGGCCTATGGACAGTAATAAGCATTTTTTTTCAATACACCATTTTAGACGTAACCCTCCTCTGCGGTTATGGCAGCTTTGCCAAAATGGTGACGCTCAAGATATCGTTTTATAAATAGTTCATTTTCACGCCTTGGCTTATTTTTAAAACGTTCAGTTTGACAGCTTCCATTTTTTTTTTTTTCCATTTCACACCCCTCTGCGGCCATTTCCTTTGTAGCTTTCACTTCACCTTTTTTTTGTCTTGCTTTTTATTGCACACAAAGTATATGATCATGTCTACTTGAGGAACGTTATGGCTTCCTCTTCAGTTCTAGGTGCACGTGTGATCTGCGGCACATGCGGCCATGACTCACATGTCGCCTCGTTACAGTTTTCACCCATGTGGCCTGAGACTTCGTGGCACCACAGTAGCCAAACTTACCACAAATGAGGCACCTGAACCTGAGGGGTAAAAAGAGCAGAAAATAAGAAGACTGATTCCACTCTTCCTGAACGACCCAGCTCTCAGAAGATTTGCTACATCAGGCCCTCAGTCATCTGACTCAACTGGTGAACTCCGGCATGACTTAATGTTCCTCTAGCATGACTTACTGCTCCAGTGGAGCAGGAAAATCAGCTAAATCCAATTTACAATTCAGACTAGAACTAGCGAGTGGCATTAAAATACACTGCAGATCAAGATTTTATCTGCATGGAGAAACAGCAAACAGCAAATCATCTCACAAATTGATTCAACAGAACTTCAAAAAGTGGACTGTATACCGTGCAGGTCACGAGTTAATCACGTTAAATTAATACTATAGTCATTTCTCCCTGTCATCATCGTAACGTAGTTGGATTATGTTAATGCTGCGCGAATTGATCACACTCACTCTACAGAATTCAACCTAGTCCATTAAATACTTGTTTAAATTGCACTCGGCATAAGCGATGGAATACTCAATATTTTCTTTTAAATCGGACCGACGAGCCTCGAACTGCTGCTCGAGTGCTATCCGCCCTCTTCTGCATCCATGAGCCCAGAGACGCTCACGATTGGCTAGTGTCGCTGTGATTGACAGGGCAGAGAAGGCGCTGCAAACTCCTGGCCACTGTTTGGCTGCATGATGAGTCTTATTTTAATGGGAAAAGCTTAATATACTCGTTTGCACATTAATACAAGTAAATATTTAGTTGACAAATTGACATAAGTAATAAGTTATGCTGTAGTGAAAACAACGCAGGACTCCAGAACTAGGAAAAATAAACCATTCATTCTGAACGGTTGTTTAGTTTATGATTCCAAGTCCTGAATGAGATTTTTTCTTATTTTGAGGTCTGACTTTCCAAATAATCAATTCTTATTATATTAGTTTTGTCTTAAGGCTCAGTACAGCTCTATCAAAAATGGCTTTCAAAATGAACATTAATATCTGTTAAAAAAAAAAAAAAAAAAAAAAAAAAAAAAAAAAAAAAAAAAAAAAAAAAAAAAAAAAAAAAAAAAAAAAAAAAAAAGGTTTCCATGGAAAGCAATACAAAGCCGCAGACACTCATTTCTCTAGAATGCAGCGTAGACACACAGCAAGACTGGATTTCAGATGTAGTCACTTGCCCTGGTGTTACACTGATAAGACCTGAGTGTCAAGAAATAAACCACTCACCAACACACACACACACACACACACACACACACACACACAGAACTGTGCAAGCATTCGGGTCAGTCTGTGGAAATTTCCGCTGTAGCCACTGTGGACCGATGCGGTTGGCGTGGCGTTCTACCACGGAGCAACATCGCCCCCTGCTGTTCACCTCTCCAAACGGTGACAGACAGAAAGAGGACATGGACATGAGGTCTTGACCTTACAACAACATAACTATCACAAACATCATGTAGAAATCTTATGCCAAAATACCAGGCTCTGCTTTATGCCCATTTTAAAAATGTCAGAAAATACATTTTCCTAAAAACAAACAAACAAAAAAAAAAAAAAAAAAAATGTTGCACCAAACAGCCCAGACCCTCATAACAATCATTTCCCAAAATCCTCTCCGGTATGAATTCTGGAAATGATGAGCTCTACACCCATTCAATCGAATGAATCAATAACAGATGGGCTATAATCTGATCCTCACGCGCAGCATGGCACTGCGCACGGCGCTCAGCGCTCCCCATCTCCCTCTCCTTCTGTCTCCATTCGTCTTCCCACTCTCGTTCCTCTGTCGTCTTTCAATATTTCTTTCACATCCTTCTTTTGTCTGCCACAGTCCATTATAGACGGACTGCCCGCACTCCTCTATGCTCTCTCTATTCATTTCATCCGTCTGCATTTTCCTCCCTGTCTTTCCTTTTCAGACGGCACGTTTGATCAGACCGACAGGAGTGCGGCTCTTACAAAGGCTTGGACTGGAGCAGCACCAATACCGTCCTTTACAGCATCACTGAAAGAAACGACATCTTAGCAACGGAGAATATCTTAAAAGTGTCTAATATGACCTATTATAAGATTTCAATAAAGCAAAGATGAGATTATTAACCTTGCACCTGCACATTTTCACTCATTTCAAGCCTGAAACACTCTCAGCATAGTCTTACTCTATTCATCATTTTGCTAATATTAAGCAATATTTTTTTAAAGAAGAAGAAGAAGCATAACAGAATAAAAGAAGGACTAAAATGAAAGCTGGAAATTAGTACAAACGACAAGAAATATGTTACGGAATCTTTGGTTTGTCGCAATCATTATAATTCATATAACTGGGAATATTAGATCAATGTGACTATATTCATTTTTTTGCAGTGACGGCACAGAAATACTTGCTATCTTTTATCGATAAAACGTTGCTGCAGTCATTTCATTTTGTGAGACGAGGAAATACTGTGTGTTCGACACCTTTCTAGGAACAGGCAATATGGCGAACATATCGAATCACGATACCGGAAGACCTTTGTCACAGTGCGGCGTACGCGCATTACGTATAACGATATATTTAACAATTTAATGATATAATTAGTTTTAACAACGTGTCTGAAAAAGACATGATGTTTTTCTATACGTTTACAAATGAACCATTTTAACTACAAAAAAAAAAAAAAAGAAGGAAAAACAGAGTCAGTAAAAGTATCGCGCCGCAATTCATCATGATATCCTTCAGAACTCGCCCCTATTTTGGCCCAAGAGCATTGGCATACAATTCAGAGAGCTTCCTAAGGATGTCTATCTCTGTCCCACTTCCCCCCTCCAACGAGCCATCAACATCACAACAAACACACCGCCTTTAGTGTGTTGCTGCGTTGGATTTCTCTTTCCATGAAGGCTGTGTGTGTGACTCCGGTGAACATGACAAAGCACTTTCCAACTCTTTCTTTCCCTTCTATCGTCAATCTTTCTTTATTCTAATACCTGTCTCTACTCTCATACTGTCTCTAAAGTGTGTGTGTGTGTGTGTGTGTGTGTGTGTGCCTGCCAAGAATGGTGCTTAATGCTTTTTTAGCGGGGCAGCAATGCCAAGCACCCAACCACACACACACGCACACACACACTAAACTGACCCCTACAAGCCCTACAGCTATTTCAAGAGCAGAGAAATGGAAACGTCTTCAGCTGCAGTATCAAATGCAGGTCAGAAGTTCAGACTAAGGGACACTTTCATGCCCCTGTGTTCAAATACCTTCCGACATGATCATCAGGGTGCGGTGGAGAGGTCACCCACAGTAAGACGCTCGATGTTGTTTATTTGCGGATAGAAGCTACTGTATATAGAGACGAGTACTTTGCTCCTCGACAGACAAAATGGGCGCGTCCATTCATTCCCGGGAGCTGATCCTCGGCTTCATGAAGCCTGCTGTGTTTGCGCCCTTGACAAAACCTTAATGGCAGAAAGTCTCTGACTGTTCAAGGACACACACATTGTCTCTCTGTCCGTCTTCATTTTCTGTCTGCAGGAGTTTACATGCGAGTCAATCAAGCACGGAAAAGAAGGTAAAAGCTCGCTGAAGAAAATTATGCCACAGTATGCTTTTCCGACAGAATTGCACGAGGTTAAGGGCCGAAACGTGTATCCTGGGCATCTACACAAATGCAAATAAAAATATCCACCCCGAATGTTTGCTAAAGCACATGTTGTACATAATCAGTGTGTGTTCTTACATTACTGTGACAATTCTCTGCCAAGCCTCCAGAGGGCACCATCACCCGGTTTCTGAACTTCTTCATCGGCGGTCATTCCAATTACCTGCTCCCAATGTACATCATATGGCCAAAAGTATGTGCACCCCTGTCCATCACACCAATATGTGCTTCTTC
Source organism: Pangasius djambal (assembly GCA_022985145.1). NCBI lineage: Eukaryota > Metazoa > Chordata > Actinopteri > Siluriformes > Pangasiidae > Pangasius > Pangasius djambal. Next base: position 8,289,601 of record CM041004.1, read on the forward strand.
CTCAAACTGTTCTATACAATTGTACAGAATGTCTGTATGCTGTAGCTTTACAGTTTCCCTTCACTGGAACTCAGAGGCCCGAACCTGCTCCAGCATGACGATGCCCCTGTGCACAAAGCGAGCTCCATGAAGACATGGTGTGTGAAGGTTGGAGTGGAAGAACTCGAGTGTCCTGCACAGAGCCCTGACCTCAACCCCACTGAACACCTTTGGGATGAACTGGAACTGGAGACTCCTTACCCAACATCAGTGCCTGACCTCTTGTAGCTGAATGAACACAAATCCCCACAGCCACGCTCCAACACCTAGTGGAAAACCTTCCCAGAAGAGTGGAGCTCATTATAACAGCAAAGAGGAATAAAGCTAGAATGAGATGTTCAACAAGAACAAATGGGTGTGCTTGGTCAGATGTCCACATATGTCTGGCCGTATATTGGAAATAAAGCACATGACTGTTTGTCAGTTCAATCATGTGAATTCTGAGCTGTTGATTTATCTTGTTTGCTATACCGAGTATGACGCTGTCTATTCCTGTCTTGATATCTCTTTGTATTGCCCTCTGGATCTGTTTGCATATCTGATCACCTGTGTATTGACCCTTCCTGTGTATCTGACTGAATCTGGGATCATTCCATGTGTGGTGATGGCAAGAAACCGCTCGAACTGCTGGTCAAGCGATGGGAAGAGACGAGCTTCTGCCCTTAGCTCACTATAGCGCCCCTTGCATTATGAATTTTGCTATGACACATTCTGTATGAATTCACGTAGGTATGTAGGGTAAGATTTGACTACATTGATTATTCACAGTAACACGTTAAAGTGTACTTGCTTCACCAGCTGTTTCATGTATCCTTATTTTTAAAGGCTGACCTTTATTTCTTTCTCAGTGTGTATCTGTATCAGTAGCACAAAAATATCTTCAAGTATTGCAATATGATATTTTTGCCATATTGCCCACCCCTACCTGAACTAAAGCTTAAAACACCTCACACACACTCCTACACAAGGGCATGGAGCACGCTGGTGAACATGTCATCATTGTTATGAATAGCATTCTTCCAATGTGTATGTTTATTGAAGTGCCCTTCATTCACAGAACATTAAAACCTGCTTTTCTTTAAATCCTAAAACCCAAACCCCTATCTCCGGTCATGAGTCAACTAGAAAAGTGTTTTCTCCTTTCACTGAAAAACACTCGAGTCTGACCTAGATCTGTGTTTACATCCACTGACTGACACACACACACACACACACACACACACACACACACACACACTACAGTACAGTGCCTTGCAAAAGTATTCTACCCTTTAAAAGCAATCAGATTCATGTGGATTACAAATAATTTTTTGTGTTGTTGTTTTTGCAAACCAAAATGCTCATATAGTAAGTTTTCAAAGTCAAAATGTATTAATTATTAGCAGATCTTCAATAAATAAATAAATAAATAAATACTGCCTGGATAAGTATTCCACCCCTTCAGAAACACCTTTTGCTGCAAAAAAAAAAAGCTTTAAGTCTGTAGGGGTAAGCTCCTACCAGCTCTGCACACTGTTTGTGATTTTTTTCACCCATTCTTCCTGACAGATGTTCATCAAGTTGGCTGGGTGTTGTTTGTTGACTGCAGTTGTCAAACAGTGCCACAGATTCTTAACGGGGTTCAGATCTGGACTTTGACTTGGCCACTGTAGAACATTCACCTTTTTGCTTTTAAACACTCCTGTGCTGCTTTGGCCTTGTGTTTGGGATGACTGATGCTGAAGTTTCTGCCAAGCTGAAGTTTTTTTTTTTTTTTTTTTAAAGCAGATTGAAGCAGATTCTCATGTAATATCCCCCTGTATTTTGCTCCATCCATTCTCCCTTCAATTTTGATAAAACGCCCAGGTTCTGAGGATGAAAAACATCCCCAGAGCATGATGCCACCACCACCATGTTTCACTACAGGGATGGTATTAAGTTTAAGTTTGTACCACACACAGTGCTTTGAAACTTGCCCAAGTACAGGATCTCAATCTTGGCCTCATCACAAAAAAAAAAAAAGAAAGAAAGAAAAAAAAAAACACATCTTCACTGGATCACCCTCTGGCTTTCATATGCCTCTTCTTGTGAAACAGTTTCTATCCACTCTCTCAAGCAGTTCTCGTATATGCAGAGCTTTTGAAATGGTTGTCTGGTGCACCTTCACTCCACTCTCAGCCACTGCACTCTGTAACTCCTTCAGAGTGACTGTTGGCCTCACTGTGGCTTCCCTCACCAGTCACTGTCTTGCTTTCGAGGGATCGGCTTTGTCTAGTTGGTGCTTGGGTGGTGTGATGCAGCTTGCACTTCCTCACTATTGATCCAACAGTGCTTACTGGGATGTCCAACCTCTTAGATATACTCCCTATTCCTAAGTTATAAAATTCTGTTACCTTCTTATCTTCAACGTCCTTAGAATACTCTTTATTCTCTTTATTCTTCACTCCTTTCCTTCAAACTGGGGCGGCTTTTGTGCAGAAAATGGGAGCTGTTCTAATATTTCGCAGATGAAGGCCAATTCTAAGTCAAGTGTGTCGTCGTTCAGATATTCATCTCATGCATCTGGAGCTTCCAGATCCCGGGGGGTTGAATACTTCTGCAAGCAGCATTTTTGAGTTTTGGATTTACTGACAGGAAGAATAAGTGTATTTAGCATTTATTATTAAGACAAATCTGATCAATTCCAGGGACGTAAATACTTTTAGCTGATTGCATACCATATAAAAAATAACAAACTACCAACACAGGAATGGAAAACTACTATTTCTTTTTTTTTTTTTTTTTTTTTCCCCCCTCATTTCACTGGCCATAATCCTACTGTGTCTCTCTGTGCATGTGTGTGTGTGTGTGTGTGTGTGTAAGCTGCAGTGCAACTGTGGTGCTTAGTAGGCCAAAGTTCATATTCAAATGTTTTTTTTTTTCCCCAGTAATACGGTGTAAGGCAGTCTGGGTTTGTGTGATCTCATAATCCCTCATATCCCAGGCTTCTCAGTGTTTCTACAGTAAGCAGCGCGGGTCAAAGGGTCACAGCAAACAAAAGATCTGGAGCGAACATCCTGTCATCCCGAAAACAGCCCGAAATAAAATAGGGAAACAGAAAACACAGAAAAGAAAAACAACGAACAGAACAATGCACTGAAAACGACGTTTCTCAAAGTGAAGCAAGCTTTTGAGAGACGTATGCAAGCTTAAAAAAAAAAAAAAAAAAAAAAGAAACCTCAGCTAGCACATTTCCGCTGGGCTGATTTGAGAGAACAGAGGCTCGTGTGTTTCTGCATGTGTGTGTGTGTGTGTGTGTGTGGATTCTGGATGCAGTGAAGTGAGTGTCAGAGTTAATGAAATTACACGCTGGTGTTAATTACCACAGGAGCTTAGGCAAGGCTAATACAGTGCGACAGGTTAACGTAAATACGCCCACACCTAAACACATGAGGGCCTAGGCGACTCGTTTCCCCCACAACATCACCAAAGACAAATGGGCCAGAAAAAGAGGAAAGTTCTGGAGAAACCCAAGGTCACATCCACGGGACCGGTAAGAACGACAGCATATGAATTTTCAAATGAATAGCATATGAATTTTCTAAAATAGCGCACGGTTTCTCTGCATTTAGGAATTTTGGATCCCGTTGTGGGATCATCTCGTTTGTCGTAAGAAGTGGAGCATCCCAAATGATAATGCTGTTTACAATACAAACTCACCTGCAGAATTATTTCATTCCACATCAGCTGGAAAGAAGAACTCAGGGGCGTGGCTTACATATGCCTGCTGTTGTGACATCGCAAGACTACGTTACATTTACATAACAGTCCACTTCAACATGAGCTCCTGAAAATGCAGAAAAGTCTATAGTGTGTGACATAGACGCAAGTGGGTACATCCAAGCCATAACATTATGCTTCTGATTTCTAACACACACACACACACACACACAGGTTTAATACCAGTGGATAGACAAGCTGCATTTTAATTAAAAAAAAAAAAAAAAACTTTTCTTCATGAGGACTAGCCATCTCATGTATTCTTGCCATTATGAGAACATTCTGATGCCTAAAAACATCCAAACACACCTCATGGTGCAGAGTTTTACACACACACACACACACACACTTCCTGGTTATCCGATGCTGCATCTGTGTACATCTGGTAAAGTAGAGGAGTGCTACTGATCCTCTCTTTCAAGTTGAACCCTGTGACCCTAAGCAAAATGCACTATGGGAAACAACCCCCCTGCAACCCTGGCAGCTCTATTCTGAGCGCTGCCTCACACACACACACACACACGCTCAGCAAAACAAAATCACGACACCAACAAACAATGCATTGCTCCCTGGATTTCGATGTCAGCAGTCAGGTGTTGTCTCAGCTGGACCATTTTAAATACGTAGAGTCTGTAATGCCAAATAAAGTCACAATCACCTGGATGACTGCTCAACCTTCGTGCACGACTCTGAGCTCGCATACAAGATGCAGTATGAGAGAATCTGCTCACACTTTGTGTAATAACGTGTGACGTTCGCCTTAAATCCATGCCGAAGGGATCGTACGCACTGGGCTACAGCGAATGAGCTCCGACATCGCGTCGACGCAGTTTAAAAGCGAAAGGCTGTCAAACGTTCTCAGACAGAAGCAGAGTTTAATCAACACCAGAAAGCTGTCACGGTGTAGAAAAATCTCATCTCTCCATCGTATTTTAACCATTTCATGAACACGACACAATTCACTGCCTTTCGTCGGAATTTTTAAATCTGATTGTCATTGAAAGCATCACGTCTTGTAGTTTTCTTTGTATCATGCGTTCGTCTTCGGTGAGCACTTTATCCCGGTCAGGGTTGCGGTGGTCATAGACAGAGCCTGTCATTCACATGCATCACTAAGTCTAAAATCAGAAGTGGGAGGAAACCGGAAAACCCGGAGGACATCCAGCCAAACACGTGGCGAACGTGTGAATCTGTGTACAGACAGTAACCCGAGCTCAGGATGGAACCGGGACCCTGGAGCTGTGAGGCGGCAACGTGCACCGCCATGCCACGCCTTTTCCTTTTTCTTATTCTGTTTTTTATTTCTCATTATTATGGTTCTTTCTTTCTTTTCTCCTCCTTCATGACTCTTTCGTGCCCTCATCTTTCTTTCACGCTTTCTCTCTCTCAATCTCTTGACTATTTATGATCTTATATCCTCTATCCTCATTCGTTTCCCTCTCTTATGCCCATCACTCTTTTCCCTCTTTCCCATCTCCCTCTCTTTTCCACACTCTCTCCCCCCCTCTTTCCCCCCCCCCCCCTCACCTGAACGCTGCGGAGCAGCCAGACGCATCTTTCCCTCACGTCTTCGTAAGGACACCGCTTGGAGAGCATGAGGACGCGTGCCAGGACGCAGTTAAGATCTTGAGCCGTCCCAGGAGACAGTGATGATGAAGATGACGAGGAGGACGAAGATGATGAAGATGATGATGTCTTCAGGATTGACCCTATACTCTCCACCTTCTTCTTCACCTCCTGCTCGATGTGCTCCATGGCTGCATCTCGGGAACACGAGTCCCGGCTCGCCAACGCTTCCCACGCCGCCGCTCCATCTCTCACATCCATCACTGGGGGATTGTGTCAAGCTTCAATTCTGATGGGAGCTGTGCAAAAATATAGGAGGAAAAAGTGTGTGTGTGTGTGTGTGTGTGTGTGTGTGTGTTATGGGAGTTTGAATAGCAAAGCAATGTTAGATCTGCATTATTTTAAAGAAATACCACTCCAAGCTTATGTGCATATTATTTGCCCAAATGCCCCAACACTCAACATCACACTGATTTGTTTTGTGTGTGTTTTGTTTTTTTTTGTTGTTGTTTTTTTTGCAAGAGCACTTACACAAATAAAATATTCACCTTCCATGCAATCGATTGCTGACCAGAGCTGAAGAGCAAGATCTGCCAGATGAACTTTTGATATAAGTATCATTTATGGATAGTGTTATAAGTTACAGGCTTGAGAACACACGCATGCATAATGTTTTAGAACTATTAAGTTGTGTGTTAGTCGAAGCTGCTCCATTTACTCACCACACACTGTAGCATAACGATTAAAAACACACAATCAGACATGAAGGCTTAGCTCATTTCTATCCGTCAAATGTCTCACACACACAGAGATAGAGAGAGAGATAGAGAGAGAGAGATAGAGAGACATACACACTTACAGCATTTACATTGTTTCTTGTCCCGTTCTCCGATTTGCACTCAGGAGGAGGAGTGTGCCTATGTAGGACGAGTCGAGTAAACACATGATTGACAAGCGTCTCCGCCAATCGCGTGTCACATAAACACGCATAGGCGGAGACGAACGCAGTGTGGACCAATCAGCGACCACGTAAGGCGTGGCTCGAGGAAGGGAAGGAGGACGTGTGGGAATTGTAGTGCACACACTCTTCAGTCCACATCCCAGTGAATGCAGCTCGGGAAAGCACGAAACCGCATGTACCGACATCCAGGGTGGTGTGTGGAGGCTTCAGGAGCCCCGCCATCACTTGTTTATCAGAAACCCAATCGCCTCATTTACGTAAAGTGTGCACCACATCCTCACATTACATCCTAATGACTTTCCTCACAGACATATTTTTCTATTATTACGTATCACTAGGAATATAATAGCAGCTCCTAAACAATTAAAACGCTTCAGAGATCATCTATTTATTATCCTACTTGTAAGACTAGCGAAATACAGATGAATGATTAATCGAGGTCTGTGCATAACCACAAGTTAACACAGAACCAGACATTCATCATCGGGTCACTGCAGCAGCGACGGCTGATAAAGCTGACCCGGGTGGAGACAGCGCCTTCACACCTTCACTAACAACCTCGCAGCTGTAAACCTCAAAGCGTCTCCCTGATTAGTTGATTTTCACAGGAAAAAAAAAAAAAAGTGTCCTGCACTATATGGTCAAAACTATGTGGACGTCTGACCCGTGTGTAAGCTTCCCCCAAACCGGGAAGCACACAACTGTATACAAGGGTGACCCAAAAGTCTCCGTACACAGGGGAAGATGTACACCAGCAGCACAAAAGCATACAAAAGTATGTGGACACCTGACCATCACACCCCTATGTGGTTCTTCACCAAACTGTTCTATACAATTGTGTAGAATGTCTGTGTGTGCTGTAGCTTTACAGTTTCCCTTCACTGGAACTAAGAGGCCCGAACCTGCTCCAGCATGACGACGCCCCTGTGCACAAAGCGAGCTCCATGAAGACATGGTGTGTGAAGGTTGGAGTGGAAGAACTCGAGTGTCCTGCACAGAGCCCTGACCTCAACCCCACTGAACACCTTTGGGATGAACTGGAACTGGAGACTCCTTACCCAACATCAGTACCTGACCTCACTAACACTCTTGTAGCTGAATGAACACAAATCCCCACAGCCACGCTCCAACATCTAGTGGAAAGCCTTCGCAGAAGAGTGGAGCTCATTATAACAGCAAAGGGGAATAAATCTGGAATGAGACGTTCAACAAGGACATATTGGTATCCTGCTCAATTTCTTTTCTTTTCTTTCCAGTAGTGAATATAAGATTAGAGCCATGATCGTGTCAGTACTCATTTGTGTTTTCATTCAGCTAATTATTTTTATATAAGGAAGCGTAAGTGAAGGCGAGTATAACGGCTATTTTATTAAACACCTTAGCACAGCGTAGCACTTTGGTTTCCGTTCTCATGTTAATAATTTTTATTGTTAATTAATATTATTATGATCGTTCACCACATTAATAAACCCACATACACACACACACACATAATAGTGATGTGTTATTTGTAAATGTGTCGACCCTTTGAGTCGACTCTTTTCTCTTCTAGATAAGCATTGAAAGCCGATCCGTATATACGAGCCGACTTTTCCCTTTTGCAGATGTAGGTAATGTCGTTGCTCTTGCGCTTTTGTTTAGTTACGATGCGTCTGTGGAAACCTCTCCTTTCATAATCTGAACTGGTGAGATGTGTGTTTGACTCTCAGCTGTGAGAACAGCATGAGCGAGGAGGAAAGATGTATTGCTGCGTTATACTAGAGTTGTAACTCGTAATACCCCAGGAAAATAAAAATAAAAGAATCAGAAAACACCCACCCAACACAGAATTCCTTCTCAGGAGGGTCTCCTCAACTCCGATCTCAGCAAGTGACGTCAAATCAACATGGCTGCTCACAGCACCAGCAGCAGCACTTCTTACCTTTAAATGGATTATACTGTATACACAGGCATTTCTTTTAGACGAATCAACATACAGGCATATGAACTTGTTAAATCTATTACACTGACTATACAGTTCACTGTTTTGATGAGAAAATATACATGACTCTTCACAGTTAGCTGGCTAGCTTGTCGCTAATAAAACAGACGGCCATGTTTTTTCCCCAAGAATGCAGGGAGGTAGAAAATTATGTCATTCCGAGCGCTGATTTCTACTTCTGAGGTAAGAAAAAAGTAGCATGTAGCAGTGTCTTAAGGTGTATGTGGTTAGAATTATTTAAATATATTTTGTTAAATGGATTGCCAAGTGATGTTGTTTTTTTTTTTTTAAAAAAAAGGTAACCTGAAACCTGAACATGAAACAATTTCAGCCATAACATGAACAATAGTTCGTCCAAAAAAAAATCTTGCCAATTTTCTGTGATTTAGTAAAAGTAGGAAAGAGCTCTTATTAATCAAATGAGTCAAATGATCCGACTCACAGAAAAGACTCGGAACTCCCATTACACACATTATTCACAATGATACATTTTTGGGAGCTTAAAGAGTCGGCTCTTATTATTGAGATGAGTCAAATGATCCGACTCACAGAAAAGACTCGGAACTCCCATGACATTGTGCGCAAGCGGAACTGCTTTATAGCGCGGCAGAGGAAGAGGGAAATTTAAAAGTGTAGGCACTATTCAGTGTCAACACCAGCTGTTAGCGGAACAATCCCAAATAGGCCACTGCTTCCTGTGCACGTACACTACACAGCCCCGAGAAGCCGTTATGCCCTTCCCTATCTAGTGCACTTACATCAGGAGCAGGACGCCATTTGTAATTCCGCCAGTGTGGTCGCTATGGCAGGAAGCCGTCTCACCCTGGAGTTAACTGCAGTGTAATATAGCTAATACACGGCGTAATTAATCTATAATGGAGCATTTACGAGATTCGGTAAATAGCCACGATATTAAAAAAATACAAACTTCTAAATACTTTCTTTTTAACTGCAACGCTTGTGAAAACAACGAAGGAAAGACGGTTAGACTTAGCATAGTGAGTTAGCTAGCACAGCATTATGCTAGCTAGCACAGAACGTAAATAATATATATATATTTTAATGCTAAATGAAATATTCCGTCTATGATACCTGGATATTAGCATAATAATATTTGCACTGCCTTACCATAAGTTCTTCTTGACATATTCACTGTTTAGTTACATAAATAAATCGCTAATTATTAGCCGCTGTTTATAAAAGTCCCCTTGTGAGCTGTTTTTTTTTTTTAGCCACGTTAGTGCTTCTTTCATAAAAATACTTTCTTAGCATGAGTAAATTATTGATCATAACATGACGAGGTAAGGTTACTTAACGTTACATGATGCTGGACTTTAAATTAGTTTAAACACTCTATATGAATTACTTTGTAGGACTTTTAAGTTTACTAGGAATGCTGCAACTCTGTCACAGGTGAACACTGTCTTTTTTTCCTCCTCCATTTCAGTCCTTGTGTCTGGACTCTCCTTCCAAACACAGCTATGTTGGGAGCTTTTATGCGCCTCCGGACAGGATTCCCGCGCAGCTGATGGGTCAGCACCAGCACAGGTCCAGCCACAGCCTGCTGAAAGTCAGCAGACAGACACATGACCCAGAGCCTGGCACCGGGAGCAGAGGTGAAGCAGCTGTGTGACTAGAAACACCTCCTTCATATTCCTATCTGTATTACTGCATTTACATTTATCTTCCTTCCATCCATCCATCCATTCATTCATTCATGCATGCTCTCCATCCATCCATCCATCCATCCATCCACGCATGCTCTCCATCCATACATCCATCTATTCATCCAACTATTCATCCATCCATCCATATATCCATCCACCCATGCTCTCCATCCATCTGTTCATCCATTCATTCATCAGTCCATCCATCCATGCTCTCCATCCATTCACTTCACGTCACTTCACATCCTCTCATTTTTAAGTTCTTCAATCTAAGTCACAATCAGTCCTTATTAAAGTATTAAAGTGATATAATATCGATATCGTTATAAAATTTTAAAAACACTTTTCTTTTTGTGTTTAATCTTTAAATATAAACAGATTTCTGTAGGCGCAATAAAAATCATCAAACAAGTTGTTTTTGAATGCAGCACTACGGTTTGATTACTTAACGAGGACGTCATCTACATTTCTTATATCTGTGGTAATGACTGGCCGGCGTGTGTGTGTGTGTGTGTGTGTGTGTGTGTGTGTGAGAATAGCAGTGATAGCAGCACTGAAAACCCTGCAGGAGAAGATGAGGAGGCTGGAGCTGGAGCGTATGCAGGCAGAGAAGAACGTGGAGAGGTTTGCTCAGGCTGCACGCCAGGCTGCCAGCTCTGGAAACCAAAGCAGTCAGCAGAGGCAGAGCAGAGAAGGAGAATCCTCGAAGAGAAAAGGTGTTGCTCTTTTAATTTTATATATATATAAACGTGGAGTGGATTTCAGCCTACTTCGGCCAGTACGTAGATTCACTGCTTCATCTAAAATTAAAATTGAACTGTTTAATACACAATCCCTCACTAACAAATCCTGCTTCATACATGATCATATTCGGGACAAAAGTTTGGACATAATGTGCCTCACAGAAACCTGGCATCAGCCAGATGTTTTTTCTGTTTTAAATG
>CM041004.1:8302925-8349173 GCA_022985145.1 Pangasius djambal
CCCCCCCCCCCCCCCCTTTTTTTTTTACACACATCACAAGAGTATGCTTTACGAAGGATTCGCTTTCACTGTTATAACTTCTTTCCGTCTCTTTGTGCCAGTCAACGAGCCCTAGTCACTCGGTTAACGCCAACGTTCAGACTGTGCTGCACCTGCTGAAGACCAGGCAGCCCCGGACGTGCGAGAGGATGCAGTCTCGGCGTGACTCCGAGCCTCACAAACGCAGCGGCTCTCACCGAGCCCCGCAGTCCCCCAGCGACGGAGCTGCAGCTATGGGCAGCCTTTCTGAGCTGCTGCTTGCCCTGCAGGACGAACTGGGCCACATGAGCTTGTGGGTAACAAGACTGATACTTATAAAAACAGAGACCTGAAAGATAGCGAGATGTAGAAAAGAATCTTGATTACATTCCCTTATTGTAAAGTCGTTAACAGGACATTAATTACGAAATGACATTAAGTCAAGTAAAAATGATCCAACTTGTGTGTGTGTGTTTATGAAGCATACTTTGTACAAGCGTTTGTTTAGTACTGTTGTGTGTGTGTGTGTGTGTTGCAGTGAACATCAGGAGCTGGTCAGGCAGATAGATGAGACTGATAAACGCGAGCTGAGGGAGGATCTGGAGAGAGAGCTGGACTGCTTAGTCAGGAGGATGGAGGAGAAGGCGGCCCAAATCACCAAGCTACGCAAGCACCAGCAAACCGTGAGCGTGTTTCTGTCCATATCCATATCCATTCGATCTGGAGCTAGATGGTATGATTAAGTTACCTGGAAATTTTATAGACTACTTCCACAGTTAGGAAAACACACGTGGGAAAAAATGTCCTGGAAAGGTGTGGAAAAAACTAGTTTGTGTATTTTATTACGCCAGGAAAGTTGCAGAATGAAGACTTCCAAATCATTTTGCAAAGTAGACTTGGTCAAGAGGCTAGCATCGTTGACATTTGACCCAGATTTGCGTGTTTGTGTGAAAAAAAAAAGGTCCTGGAAACTCATTTCCTGAAATGACAGTGATCATCTTGTAGTCTGAGGAAACACATCAGTGAACGCTTTGTCTCTGTGTGACTGGGTCAACAAAAGAACTGCTTAATTGCTAAAATGATGGATGTTTGGTTAGACCATCCGGAAATGGGAGAAGGTCATCAGGAAACACCTGAGCTCTTGTTTACGTACTACAACGTTTGGCGATTCTGCTTAACGTGCACACAGTAATCACACTACGTACGTTGATAGTCAACACTGATATTATCATCCCATCCATCTGGAACGAGGTTGCCTGGTTACAGTTTTTATATAGCAGCGCTTCTGCTCTTAACATCACTCCAGGAGCAGTTACTATACAGAAAGATAAACCTAATGCCATATTGTTACGTTATACGCCATGATGTCGATGAAGATCAGGTTCACCTTTGAATCCAGCGCCGCATTAAGGTCGCATTAAGCACCCCAGCCCTTTGTCAGTGTTTGCATTTAAACAATGATTTGTACATGTACTTGTGTGTGTCCAGGTCCAAAAGCTGTCCCAGGGCAGTCCGAAGCAGAAGCCGAAGCCAAGGCGCGCCGCGAGCGCTGACAGCCGGAGTTTAAACAGAGTCCAGGTAGCGCCTTCGTCTGTACGTAAAGCCCCGCCCTCCAGACCACAGAGGCACCAGTCAGCCGGCCACGAGCGTCTACAGCTGCTCCGAGACGCCCAGAAGATGCAGTCGAGTCTCCGCCAACAAGACATCAGCTGGGAAACATAAATCCTTAATATCCTGCTCAACCCTGAGCAAAGGAGCAGAGGAAAGAAAGTGAGGACAAACACTGAAATGTAAACGTGTTCGAACTGGAATGAAAGGCTGTAAGAATGTGATGTAAGGCTCGTAATTGTTGACGTTGACAGAATGGCTAACGTGTGCGTTTGTATATGTTTTTTATGATGTGTCCATGTTTTCTTGTCAGTCTTGGAGTTTAAGTTTTTTTTTTTTCCCCCCCCATGCTTTTTATTATATACATCTTTGCACTGTATAAATATTTTAATAAAATATCATCATGGACATTTTCATTTTGTCATAGTTGTGAGCTATGGCTTGCTCTCTGTCTTCTTCAGTATTGGCTGAAAACGGGGACATTTGTAGATAAGCAGTCACTTAGATCTTTAAACTGGACAAGGGACAGTCCTTTAAGGACAACAGAGCACACCGGATCAACCCTCCGCTGCACACTTTACCTACTTATAATGATGTATTCACATTTTTAGCCCCGGGGCTTAGTGTGAAATTAGCCTGGATTTCTTGCCTTACAATCATAGTTAGCTTTTACCGGGGTATATCGCCATGGTAACTGCCCAGATAACCTGCTCTGTTCCAGGTTAAGTTCAGGATCGCAAACTGTAAACAGCACTTGGACTAATGACGCTTTCTGACGCAGTGGAAATAGATGTAGCATTCCTTGGATTTAGATGCATACATTTTAGCGCTCAGCAAAGTCCCTTAAATTTCCCTGATCATTTGAACCCGAGAGAATGTTGCCTGGGTGAATATCGCAGCTTGTCCGCTTTTTTAGAGCCCCAGTAAGCTACATTTATAGAAGAATTATCACTGCAGTGAATCAGTAGCTGCTTCTCAGAGATTAGTATGAGTTTAAAGAGGATTTCCGAGCGTGACAGTTGCTATATATATTACACTCACATTCCAGCTCTAAGTCCTGAGGCCATTCAGTTCTTGGCTGTTCAGGAATGACGACCTGATTGCCACCTTGATTTGACTGATCCGTCAAGGCTCCGGATCCACTGCGACCCTGACCGAGATCAGCGGTTAATGAGGATACATGATGAACGTACGTATGTAGGGATATCACAGTTACGCAGTAACCATCGCTATAAAGCTTTCACGTGATGTCTGCAATCATGACGCGTCACGGTTGAACTGCTTGAAGCTAATCCTTGTAGACTTGAGGTGAAGCCCAACATCCTTGACCACTCAGCTGGCAGAATATCATAATATTAATGATTAATGGAAAAAAGGTAGACAGTAAAAGAAATTTGTAGCTCCAATGTTTAGTATGTTTCTCTGTAGCAAAAAAATTATGTCTATCTATCTTAAAGTTTGTGTCATGGTTCACGGAGGTGTAGAAGATGTGACTCTTCCTAGGAACGACATAAAAGCACATCCTCGGCAATTAAATTTACTGCTACAACTCTCTCTGATTATATGATAATGTCTCTGAATTATTATCATCCTCCCCCGACAACTACATATGGTAGAATATGGATAACATTAAAACTGCTATTCCTTGAACACTGCTCACTTTCGATTCCTTCTTCTGCTTGGGCTCCGTAACTGTTTTTTTTTTTTTTTTTTTCCTTCTGGTTTTAGCCAGCTCTGTCAGCTGTAAACGAGAAATACGAGACGACTTAGCCACAGTTGCATTTGTTGGGTTCTGTGGAGCGAGAACGGCTTGTGTTCAACCTGTTTCATGAGACAGGCCCCTGTTGCTTCATTCATGTGACCTTAATGAGTTTCATGATGTAGGTGTGATTCACACACACTGTTTAAATGCCTCGGTGTTTTCTCACCACTCAGCAATGCTGATGCCCCTCACATGAGTGGTATGAGAAATGCTGCTTTATTATAAACTGGACACTTATCCTGGACCATGAGAAGGCAGTTAATTTAGTTCATGGTCAGCTTATTAAACAGCACAAAAAAAAAAAAAATTAGGAGCAAATATCATAACCAGGCCATGGATCACTTTTCTGAGTACGATAAGTGTGTGAGCCAGACAGAAGAAACAGCTGCTCTGTGGACATGTGGCTGTTGGACTGCATATTCCTACCTTTGGAAAATCCCACAGAGTCCAGGAACTTAATAGCAGGACATGGAAACACGATGAGCACTGACTAGCATCATCTTAAGCTCTAAATAACTACATTTAAAAAAAAAAAAAAAGGTTATGTGCAGATGCTGCACTGGTTGTCTCGAAGTTGTACTTATCTAACCAATATGACATGACTGCGGTGAGAGGGGGAAGGGAGGAATCAAAGCGAATGCTGATGGATAAAGTGCTGCACATTTGGATGGAATACAAACCATTAGACATTTTCTAGTCTTTTTTTTTTTCCGTTTAAAAAAAGAGCAAAGAACGAAAATAAATACACACACACAAAAAAAATGAGGACACGAAAAAAACCGCTACATATTTGCACTCAAATGCAAGGACACGAGAGAAAGTGGACTCTGTGTAAGTCAGTGTTATTGGATTAAGTTGTGTCTCTGGATAAACTGAATTAGCGTTGCAGGACTACACGGTGGGAGGCGAGACTACAAAATGCCAGAGCTTCTCAGTGCGTTTCCTGCAACCTTCGCAGTTTACGTCTTATTCGTGAATAACGTAGGATTGAAACGGGATTTGAAGTAAAACAAGTCAACCTCGAAGCCTCCGCCACCAAGCCTAATCCTACTTGTAACTAAACTGTATGCCAGAAATGCCCTTATCATGTACTTCGAACATTGGGGGGGAAAAGAAAAAAAAAAAAAAAAAAAAAAAACTATTTAGGATATTTGACCTTGCTGTGACCTTGACCCTGTTTGGATCAATTCCCAAATCTTATCAGTTCATCTGCTTTGATATTTTAGCAATAGTAAAAGTCGTCACCTTGTGACTGCAACCCCGCACGTAGGAAAAGCCTATGAAAAGTCCACGTGTCCTCTTTTCCATTTTCGTCTCGTGGAAGAGTTGACAAAATGCGTTCAAAGACACGGAGTATGATTTTTGCTAAACCTGATTGAAAATCATCTCCTTCAGGCAGAGTGCTGAAGCACACTGTAGGTGAAAGTAATGCTAATATTTGAATTGTAACTATTTTTGCTTTGATTGACTCTGTTGTTAAACAGGACACACAGCCTGTTTGACTTGGCATGTAGCAGTGTGAGTGCAGCAGAGGCAAAGTAATTCATCTTGTAATCTAAACTTGGCTTTTCAGTATCTTCCTCTGGTGCTGCTCTGTTGGGAAAACCGCCAAATGAAAGTCAGATCCTCCATCCAATACAGCTGGACGCAGTGGAGGCCCATCTACAGGGGCATATACACAGTATACCAGCCATTCAACCAATGTTTATTTTCATAAAGTCCTCAGATGTGTCACTGTTCTGGAGGCAAGTGAGGCCAATTCGCAGACATGAAGCTTGAGTCTCGATCATAAAGGCAATCAGAACGACCTTAACCCGGTCGTGCTCTGTGTCCAGTGAGGGATCTCGAGCACTAAGGGGACGTGACGGCCAGCTGGCGAGTCAGTGACCAGCTGTTTGAGGGCTTTGTACTTTTATTAAATGTCATTTGACCCACGCTATGCCTACCTCCTGGCTGAAGTGTCACTTGTGCACATTTGCGCAGCAGCGACACGGAGTCTACTTTCGCCACATTTTATAGACCGAACGTCGCTTCATCGCAAGCCCTATCCTCTCGGAGGAGTTCGAGTGATCCTCACTCTCGAAAGAATATGATACATATCAAGACGCCGAGCAATTCTTGTTATCGAAAGAGGATTAACACTTCGAGTGGTTCTTATCCTCAATATAGCATAGTACAGAGTTTACACTATTTATGAGTGCTGTCTTTTACTGTCTGGTGACACGTCAGGACATGTTCCGAACCCTTGCGATGACTACGATATGCAGTCTTTGCTGCAGAACAAGGAACAGAAGCGGAACAAAAATGTTACGCAACATGTTCAAAAGCATGTGGACACCTGACCATCTCTTTCTAAAACCACAGAGAGTAACATGGAGTTGGTCCTCTCTTTGCAGCTGTAACAGCCTCCACTCTTCTGCGAAGGCTTTCCACTAGATGTTGGAGCGTGGCTGTGGGGATTTGTGTTCATTCAGCTACAAGAGCGTTAGTGAGGTCAGGCTCTGATGTTGGGATGTCGAGGAGGTCTGGGGTGCAGTCGGTGTTCCAGTTCATCCCAAAGGTGTTCAGTGGGGTTGAGGTCAGGGCTCTGTGCAGGACACTCGAGTTCTTCCACTCCAACCTTCACACACCATGTCTTCATGGAGCTCGCTTTGTGCACAGGGGCGTCGTCACGCTGGAGCAGGTTCGGGCCTCTTAGTTCCAGTGAAGGGAAACTGTAAAGCTACAGCACACACAGACATTCTACACAATTGTATAGAACAGTTTGGTGAAGAACCACATATGGGTGTGATGGTCAGGTGTCCACATACTTTTGTCCATATAGAGTATGTCTGCAAGTTTCTACAGCTTCATGTGGTTCATTTGAATTAACAAAAAAATGGCCAGAGGACAAGGCCTTTGTACCAGGAACCTCTGTAGGCTACCCACATGTGGTCATGGTCACAAGGTGACAACTTTGACTTGGTTGTCGAACCACAGTTACATATAACCTTCTGAAAACTTTCCAATGAAACCAACTACAGTGTATTACAAGGTTAAAGAAAGTGCAAATCATGCAAACTGGAACACCACTCCAGTTACAAGAACATAACATTAATACAAATATACACATGTGTGTCGACACCACAAGAGTAATATTGCATGTTGAATATTGTGATGCATATTGTGTAACTGAGTCCTTCGCACATCCTGTACAGGCAGTGATTATTTTCTGCTGGTTCATCGAGAATTAGAGTCACATCCTGTTACCAATCAAAAAAGGAGCGAACAGGACAGAATGCTGGCTTTACAGCTCAGGAACACGATAACAAGGATGTTTAATGGCGCGAGTCACAATCTATCACCGAGGGAAGGTGAGAAAATGCATACGAGAACCGCAAGGGAGGAAAAGTGTTAAGGAAGACAAGACAGGAGTTTACTTCAGGACTGAGGAAAACCAGGGCTAGTTCGATTTTTAAAAGGAGGCAAGGGAGAATACAAGGCAGATTATCGGATTGCTGTTTCCCTGCAGTACCTTGTAGGTACCGCCTAAAAGCAACACAAGGTGAAATATAATCATCAGAACACACCCATTAGTCAATGATTAATTCTGCACAGAGCGTCGGAATAATAAAGCCTGTACGAGCTTTCACGCCATATGTGGGCAAGTGTGAGTGAGAGGTAAATATAGAACAAAATGTCATACGGTAAACTGAGATTGCGGGCCTTTATGTGATATCCGTTTGGTAGAAATATGCTTCCTTTCTGACCGAGTGTGTACGTGTGGCCCTAGAGGGATGGTTCCCGAACCTGTGAAATGGAGTTATCTCTATTTTATTTAGACTTATTATTCAATACTATCCTCACTAACTCAAAAACAAGCAGGCCTATAAATACGATCAGCTTGAATATACTGACAATTATAATAAATGTGCTCTGCTGGCGGAAAATTCAGGAATCATAAGCTGCAATTAATATCAGCAAAATATTGTACCCGATTAATTAATGAGGCGAACGAATCAATTAAACGTGCAGTTAATTCTGTGGAAATGTGGGGGGGTTTTTTTTGTATGTGGGATCATAGAGACACATGAAATACCAGCTCATTCCAATGAACGTCAGATACAAAAACCGCGCACTTAGTCGCTCATATTTTCCACCCGTCAGAAACCATTTCACCTTTCAGGTAAACCAGTGGAAAGTGGGGCATTAGTGTAAAGGTTGGTTTGGTGTAGGCGCTCAGATGTAGTGATCGGTTAGGAAAGTGAAGATGAGGGGTTGCTGTGGGTTTTCCTCTGAATTATTGTGGGTTTTCCTCTGAATTATTGTGGGTTTTCCTCCGTATCGTTGTGCCGATTGATACAAACTTTGCATATTACCATCTTTTAACTTAAGCACATCTTAACAAAAAGGGGCTGAAAGTTAAATTCAAATACTTTTGTGAAGAATTTAAACCTGCATATGTAAATATTGGGGGGGAAAAAAAAACAACCCACAAACCGATATTGTTTTACATTACTCAGTTTTTAATTAATTATTGAATTTTAACATCTTCAAACCTAATCGCCACTGCAAAACTAAAGCAAAAAAATGCCACAAAAAAAAACAAAAAAAACAAAGATTACAGAGTTGAAAACATTTTAAGGCAGACCTTGTGGAAACATAAAGCAATAGCAAGTGCAGGAGTGTTTTTTTCCTCTCACTCAGGCAAACTTTAATACATCGAGACCAAAGGTTGTCTATGGTTCGCATACACGCTCGTACTCAACGGCAGGGCTAAACCGAAAAACTGAGAGAAGGAAATAAGTGCTGGGATTTTATACAAACCGACAGAGAGAGGACAATGGAGCAAGCATTCCACTCAGCTCTCGGGTTTCTCCATCGTATTGGCATTCGAACGCCGTTTTCACCCGCGCAAGAACATGCAACGTTTCCTTAAGGATCAGTGGGTTTTAAAGACAGAACATCTTCATGTTTAAACCTTCTACGTCATTAAGGCACTTCGTTTTTTTTTTTCAAGAGGTCCAACAAGAAACGAGTGATTACAGCTCAGGAAGAAAGAACCAGAAATAAAGTGGGCTAATTTATCACGGCTGCTTCTACGGAAATCAACGGTGCTCGTGTTTCAGCATGGGTCTAATCCGAACACTACCGTGCCACACAGACGAGCTCTGGGTCTCTGGAGGATACCACAGGGGCATGTGAATCGAGAGAGAGAGAGAGAGAGAGAGAGAGAGATGAGCTCTCTGTGGGCAACATTCTGAAAATTGACCCCAGGTTCACTCCATGTTGTATCTTACATTAAAAAAAAAAAATGTAATGACTTTGGTTATTCTTCCTAGCTATGGTAATCACTAACAACAACAACAAAAAAAAATCGCATGCCTCGCTACACAAATCGATGTCCAGACAACAACTGAAGCAGGATACGTTTCAAGCAAACAGGCGAGCGCTAAATCTTGTATTGAAGTTGAACGTGACCGACGATCCCAGCGCAAGGCAAAAAAGTTAATGGAGCCGTTTTTAATCACGCCCAGACGGACACCTTTGGTGTAAAAGCAATCGGTTCGAATAACACAAAATTGGCTTAAGTGGTTTTTTGGTGAAACATGCGAGGCTTTGACAGCAGACGTTTAATGGATCGAAATCAAAATGACAGCAGTAATTAAGGCTCCAAGGAAAAGTCAGAAAAAAAAAAAATCTAAATCAAATCATGGCACACACACACACAAAAAAAAAAAAATAAGAACCTAACCCAACCTGACAGAATGACACGGTATTTATCGAAACAGACGGCATCGCGTTATTAGCAGCAAGCTGATCAAGACTGCTCAGATCTCGAACCCTTCATTTCTTTTCAGGCACTATTCTTCTCCAGCAATTTAATGAACAGTGTATCAAACTAAGGACACAACAACATGCGGCGTGGCTTATATGTATTTTGGCATTTGGAGAAAGAAAAAAAAAAAAAAAACACACCATAATAATCACATATATTGTCACTAGGTAACCGAAAATGGCTTCCTGAATCACTATATATGGGAAAATTCGGAGAAAACAGTTTTTAAGAAAGAAATGATACTTTTCTTGTATAGACAAAGCAGCTCAGATTGAGTTTTCAACACAGCCTTTTTCACGCCAACACTTTTGTTTTATGTACTTCTCGGAGACTGAACAAAAGGGGAATACTTAAAAAAAAAAAAAACAGGATGTGAACGACCTCTGACCTGTGGCCTGAAATCACAGATGACAAGAGTCTTCCTTCGTTCCGTTAAAAAACAAATACATTTTGGCAAAGACATACAGCTGCAGTGGAAAAGAGCGCGTTTAGTGATTTTTATTTATTTATTTTTTTTTTTTTTAGTACCGTAAGATTTTCACACCAGTAAATAAACGTACTTCCTTTTGATTATTCGGGAGAACTCTCACAAAAGCTTGTTCCCTTCGAGACGAAGGGACCGTAAAAGCCGACACGTAGCAGAAAAGCGTAAGGCAGGCTTGAGCGCCAAGGCTTCGGAATGATTTCACGGACCTTGACGCAGAATCGAACTACTGCTAACTAATCTTTAATTAATATATTCTTTATAATATAGCAAACAGTCCAGCTGGCAGCCTTTTATCAACCTCGCTGATAATATAGAGCACGCACACGCACAGCCTGCTCCAGCAGGAAGTGGCAGACCAGAGTCTATACTCATGCAGTCACGACTTTAAGGCTCAAAGAAGAGGGAGGGGAGACAAAAACCAACCACCGTCTCCAACCCTCTTGGAGGGGAGAAAAAAAAAAACTTCAGGTTTACGCTTCGTTATTACCATTTTTAGTAACGAATTCGGCTAGTGGCTTTATACTCACCAATCCTGGCAATGCAGTCATTAAACCGCAAAGGACTGAGCTAGTTATTCGAATTTATTGCAAATAGCTCTGTCATGCTCTGTTGTTTGGTTGAAAATTAAAAGGTGCGAGAAAAAAAGAACAATAACAACATAAGCACAAAAAAAAAAAAAAGAAAGAAAAAAAAAGAGCAATCCCCAATCATAGTAACAGCATGTGATTCTTTTAAAGCAAAGCTTCAAGCAAGAAATAAATTACAACCAAAGACATTCTTTAAAAAAAAAAAAAAAAAAAAAAACTTTTCGACATGTATCTATGGCTTCAGGGAGACTGAAATTATGTGGGTGGAGGAACGCATCTGCCCTCCGTTCTCATGATGCTAAGTCTGCGTGAACAAGGTATGCAGTAAAACAAACAAACCAGTGTGACTTCATTAAAACTTCTTGCATGTCAAAACATAACCCGACTCGGATTACGCTAAATGTAAGGAAGCGGGTGTTTAACCTTCACCTCATAAAGCAGTGGCATTGAAAACCTGCTTCGACTAAAAAAAACAAAAAAAAACCACGAGAACAAAATGGCGGCATGAACATAATAATACGCAGCCTAGAGTAGTGGAGCGATTGTTTTTAATTGACCTGTTGGGACAGAAGACTGATAATGGAGAAGTGTTAAAAATGGATAGAGGTTGTGAATAAGAAAGACATGGGAATGGGATAAGCGACAATGCCACTGCTTCAGGGTGTGTGTGTGTGTGTGTGTGTGTGTACTCACATCCTCACTTCATTTAAATGTAAAGCTCAAACCACAGGCATCAAATAATCATGTGGCACAAGAGGATGGAGGAAGATCGAAGAGTTTGTGTGTGTGTGTGTGTGTGTGTGTGTGTGTGTGTGTGAGAGAGAGAGTGTGTGTGTATACACATGAAGTTGACGTGCAACACGGTGCCTCTAAACAGTGCCACATTTTACAGAGTGTGGTAGTTGCGGTCCTTGGACTTGCAAAACTTGTAGAGGAAGAAGATGACAGCCTGGAGGCCGAGCACGAGGACGATACCGCCGATGAAACTGGCGGCATCGAACGTAGATTTCTTCTGAGGACTGGGTGGCAGTGTCGTTGTGGTGGCATCTGCGGAAAAAGTCGGGTTTCATTAATGTCTCGTACCTGCTGTGCTTCATCAAGGAAGTAAGAAATCCAACTTCCTAGCAACTTGTAAGGTGGGCATGAGCACTTACTTGACGTGGTGGTACTCGCAGTGGAAGTGGACGTGGCTGGTGCAGCTAAAATACAAAAGTTGAGGCCAAACGTTTACACAAACCTAGGCTACGGATATTCATTCTCAGTTTTCACAACTCCACAAAAGGTGCCATACATTTCTTTCAGCGAGTCACTCAGGCTGTCTATTTTGTTCACATTAGAGATCAGTTTAAAACAATCGATTAGGGACAGATTTATTTCAGCTTTAATTCACTATATCAGAATTTCCAGTGGGTCAAAAATTTACATACACCAAATACACTTAAACAGTCTGGAAAATCCCAGAAACTGATTGGCCAGTTGTCGTAATTAGGAGTTCGTTGTGCCTTTTTTCCCTTGATACCACGGGAAAATCCAAGCAACTCAGCCAAGACCTTATCTGCAAAAAATCTGCAAGTCGGGTTCCTCCTTAGGAACAATTTCCAAACAACTTAAGGTATCACGAGCATCTGTACAAACAACTGTATGCAAATATAAACATTTTGGGACCACACAGACACTGCAGCATTCAGGAAAGATGCACAACTTAAAGATGTTCACCGTAACCCTAAAACGACGACAACAAGGGTACTTGTGAAGGAGCTGGAGATCAACGTATGTACATCCACCATTAAGAGAGTTCTTCATTGCCATGGCCTGAAATTACTAGAAGACCAGCACAGAAAAGCCAAAATGAAGTTTGCAGGTGATCACCAGCCTTTTGGAGGAATGTTCTCTAGTCAGACTGGGGAAAAAAAAAAGATTTAACAGTTTGGCCATAATGATCAGCGCTTTGTATGGAGGATAAAGGGTGAAGCTTTTGAACCAAAGAACACCGTCACAACTGTGAAGCATGGGGGTGGCAGCATCGCGTTGTGGAGGTGTCTTGCCGGAAAACGGACTGGTGCACTTCAAATCATCATGAGGAAGGAGGATTATCTAGAGATACTTAAGCAAAACCTCAAGACATCAGCCACAAAGTTATAACTTGGTCGCAATTGGATCTTCTGGCACGAAGATGATCCTAAGTAAACCTCCAAAGTTGTAACAAAAGCGATTAAAGACAACAAAGAGAAAATCTTAAGAGTGGCCTTCACAAAACCTTGACCTGAATCCCACAGAGAATTTGTGTACTGAACTGAAAAGGCACGCCTGAGCAAGGAGGCCCTCAAACCTGACTGAGTTAGACCGGTTCTGTCATTCTGTCAGAATTCTGGGAAAGCACTGTGCGAAGCTTGTGGAAGGCTAATCCAAGAGTTACATTCAAGTTAAGCAACTAAAAGGTGAATGCCACTGTATGTGAACTTTTGACCCACAGTTTAAGTACAGATGTCTGACGGCAATGAAAAACAACAACATAAAATAATTTTATATGTAGGGTCCAAGTGATTTCGTCATTGTTTTAGGTGTTGGCATGTGGGAGTGCAGGCTGCTACAAAAAAAAAAAAAAAAAAAAGCTGTTTTTATGAGGTCAGTGGAAACTTTGTAGAACTCTAATCAACAAAGTGTGTGCGTATGAGCTTTTACCCAAACTGTAGTGTGTGTGTACTTATGAGCCGCTATGTGTGTACTGATGCATGTTAGGGGTGAAAAACATTACATGTAGTATTCGAGGCAGTGGTGGTGCTGGCAGTCGCTGTGGTGGTGTTGGCGGTTGCTGTAGTGGCGTTGGCGGTCGTTGCAGTGGTCGTATTTGAGGGAGCTGGAGTTGGGCCAACTGAAAGGAGGAAACAGGGAGTAAGAGTGTTAGTTCTGTCCAGAGCTAATATCTGGGCCTAAAATATCTGGGCCATAAAATTGTAACCAGAAGCCTGAAATGAATTTAACTGCATGACAACATAACAAGGTACTGCAGTTCTCAGTTACCTCTGAAAGTATACGGTGGTTACAAGTCTACATACGCTGAAAATGTATTGCTTAGTAATAATAATAATAATAATAATAATAATAATAAGTAAGAGGAAAAGAACTCACGTGTGCAGTTGGTGCTGGTGCAGTTGATTTCCGATTTGGTGTCATAACAGGAGGCATTATTATCTTAAAAAAAGCAAGAGGGGAGAGAAGAGTGAGAAGATACATAAATACATACACAACACTGAAGTAGAGAGTTGGCCTACTTCTCAACAATATCTATATATTCTTACGTCAGCGTGTCCCGACGAGTTTTATTCCTCCTGTACCAATACAATATTTCCAATAATATTCTTAAATTAAAATCCCGACTTATTACCTCAATATAAACAAACCTGTTCCTAGAAGGCCCCAAGCTGAAGTGGAAATTTGTTATAGGACAGATCTAATTAAACAGCATCATGAAGACATCAAAACAAGTCCAGGACAAAGTTCTGGAAAAGTATTAATCCCCACACTACACTGTTAAATCCATTATTTAAAAAAAAAAAGGATAAAATATGGCACAATCAAGACTTTAGCTAGTGGTGGCCATCCACCGAAAGTCAGCAACTGGCTAAAGAGCGGATTAGTCAGAGAAGATACCTACAGGCCAATGATAAGTCTGAGGGAACTGGGGAGATCGACAGCTCTACAGATGGGAGAAGCTGTTCACAGGACAGCCATATCCCAAGAGTGGTGAAAAGAATGTCATTATTTTGGGGCGATTCCATGTTGGCAGAATACACCATGTTTGGCAGAATACACCATCAGCACAGTGAAGCATGGTGATGACAGCATCACGTCGTGGGAATGATTTTCATCAGCAGTGACGAGAAAACTGGTCAGGTTTGAAAGCAAGACGGATGGAGCCGAATACAGGGCAATCCTAGAAGAAAACCTGGGTTCTGGCTGGAGGTTCACTTTCTAAAGCACCAAATATATGCACCAAAGGTTTGTGGGCCCCTGACCATCACACCCATATGTGGTTCTTCACCAAACTGTTGCCACCAAGTTGGAAAAACACAATGGTACAGAGCGTCTCTGTGTGCTGTAGCGTTACAGTTTCCCTTCACTGGAACTCAGAGGCCCAAACCTGCTCCAGCATGACGACGCCCCTGTGCACAAAGCGAGCTCCATGAAGACATGGTGTGTGAAGGTTGGAGTGGAAGAACTCCAGTGTCCTGCACAGAGCCCTGACCTTAACCCCACTGAACACCTTTGGGATGAACTGGAACTGGAGACTCCTTACCCAACATCAGCGCCTGACCTCACTAATGCTCTTGTAGCTGAATGAACACAGATCCCCACAGCCACGCTCCAACATCTAGTGGAAAGCCTTCCCAGAAGAGTGGAGCTCATTATAACAGCAAAGAGGGGATCAACTCTGTGGTAATGCTAATGTCGCCATTAAAATAAATTACCTTCACCTTCAACTGTTAAGCCATATTGTGTAAATCAAATGGTAAAAATCCCACTGAGGTTCATTTCACGTCTAGGCTTTAACACTACAAAAAGCGGAAACGCCTGGGGTGGGGATGAATACTTACGCAGGCCCTGGGCAATAGCTGTAAGTGTAAACGCAAGGTATGTTGTGTGGTCTATGAGTGCTGTTGTCGTAAACCCTTATGAGTGCTGGCACAAATACACTATTTTAAAGTATGCACAGTGAAAAATAACGTGTTTTTGGAATACTTAAAACTCTTATGAGTCAGTCCTGCTGGAACAGTGAGACCGTGTGTGTGTGTGTGTGTGTGTGTGTGTGTGAGACTTTCAGAACATGATGGACAGATAACGGGAGCTGCATAAGAGGAGTGTGCACTGCAATATTAATCTCACGTGCCTTTGGAAAAGGTAGCGCGCGCTCTCTCAGGCATTCCATATTACGGTGATGTCACTCGACACACTCGTGGTAGCATCGACTAGCTACCGTTTTTAACATATTACAGTGAAATAACTTAAGTTAAATTCCACTTGTTTTTTTTTTTTTTTATCTCACTCCTGTTTGTCACCAAGCAGGAGCGAATGTTCTGTCCTTGCACGCCTATAAAAGTGTTTCCTTATGCACCTGTGTGCTCTGTGACATGAAGACAAAAAGAATTCAATAGTCTAGAGACAGAGTCAGGTTTCAACAGCGCTTAGGCCTATGCTCGCTGGTTATATCGCTTACTGGACGTGACGGCACACGCTGTAACTTCCTGATCGATGTGTTCTAAGGCTTGGTCCTATCTAATCGGTTGAAACACGTTTGAAGTGGGTCAGCAAGAATTTCTGGCTTCGATGCGCTTTTTCCCTTCTGGCTCATTCGTGTTTAGGTTGCGCCTGTGCCAGTAGTGTCTTTTTACCACACGTTCGGGCTCAGTGACCACAAAGTCGCTTCTTCTGACCTCTCCGCTTTACTTCTAGACCTACCCGCGGCCACGTAGATCATGTAGTCACTATGGGTGTGTGGAATCGAGGAAATTTATCATGCATATGTGCTTTGGATGAATGATTAATAGTGGTGCAGTCAACCTTTCCTGATTTAGACTTAGGCCACACTGCCAGCTCTGTTCAATATAAGACGTATTTTTTTTTTTTGTAAAGAAAAAAAAAAAAAAAAAACATGACAAACATCTATAAATATGCAGAAGTGCCCTGTACTTTGTCATAAGTCAGGACTCGGCTGCAGACCTACCCGGTCCTGTCAGACTGCTTCTACTCCACCCCATACTGCTTCTACTCCACCCCATACTGCTTCTAAAAGCCTCTTTCAAACACAATGAAACACACTGTGGGTGTGCAAATGGCTTCCTACTGTTCTGACTTGGAGGACAAAGTCTGTTTGCACTGCTTTGTATCAGACATACAGTCAAAAATAGACTTTAAAAAAAAAAAACTGGAAAAAAAAAAAAAGGTGCCATGCTCATACTGAAGAGCACCTTGCGCAGGCAGATGACGAGGTCTTCCACACAACGATTCGTTTCTATTTCCAGATCATTAACAGGAGGAAATGGCCTCCGTTTTTTTTTTTCCTTAGTGTTGCAAAACTGGTGGCGAACTACAACTGGACATTTAAAAATAAATAAATAAATAAATAAAATACCAACACCCATTTGCCTCCTACACCAACATAAAACTCAGACATTATCCTGAAGATACATCTCATAATCAAGCAAAGAAGCTATAAGCAATAAGCTACCTTTGTGTCACGTTAACCCAAAATTAAATACGTGACGATCAAAAGCAGCCAAGTGCTTTGATTCACACTAATTAGTCTGACTAATATAAAACTCTTCCTGACAGCCAGATCCGTGGCTGATGGTTGTACCGCATCACACGGCATCAAGCTGTTGACTGAAAGCACTGACGAGCCAGACACCTACACTATATGGCCACTTCATCATCACACCCATATGTGGCCACAAACTTGGAAGCACACAACTGTATAGGAAGTTTGTGTATGCTCCTCGACATCCCAACATCAGCGCCTGATCTCACTGTAATGCTCTTGTAGCTGAATGAACACAGATCCCCACAGCCATGCCCCAACATCTAGCGGAAAGCCTTCGCAGAAGAGTGGAGCTCATTATAACAGCAAAGGGGGAATAAATCTGGAACTGGATGCTCAAAAAGCATATAAGGGTATGATGGTTAGGTGTCCACAAACTTTTGGCCATATAGTGTAATAGTATAGTGCTAGTCCAAGGCAGCTGAGCTACTGATTTGTCCTTCAGTGTCTCATTCTGCAGTCCAATTAGAGCTGCACCAAAAAAAAAAAAAAAAAACCTCATTTCTCGATGCAAGGACAGTGTTGATTTTGCAGAATTGGCACTCAGCAACCACAGAATGAAACACAGTTCCACTATTGCCTCTTATTTCCTATTTATGCCCACACACTTCGTACCACGTGACTGGAGTCTAAAGCACGAAAAAAAAAGGGGACGAAGCTGTGAATCAGTTTTAAAATACCCAGACGCCCACTCGTAATGAGAAGAAATGAAGATATCCCGAACAAATGCTTCATATTACATCCTGACACTAGGCTACTACAACAAACACAATTACACGTTGATCCTTGCAAATCTGGAGTCAAAGACTCATGAGCGAGAGCCGTGATCTCAATTCTAAGCCGAGAGACACTTTATTCCTATTAAGTGATCAGGGATCGCGCGAGACGAATGAAATCATCGCTCAGCTACAGTAAGGTTTACTGGCAGTACAGTTAGCTGAAGAGCGCTGAGGGGTGTGGAAAAGGATGGAAGGAGTTAAGGCTTGGTCTAAACTCCAAACCTTAACAGCTAGCTATAAAATCAACACTTAGCCAGAGGAGAACCTTTGGATCCAGATTCGTAATAAAAGTTTGATAAGCAGGGAATTAGGTGGCGCTGACTAGAGAAAAACAGAACATAGAAACTGCTCTTAAAACCGCTCTTCTCTGGAAAAAGCAGATGATATACATTTCTTAGTCATTGTTCTAGACTTCCTACTTGCCACAATGAGCCCATTTTTTCCTCCACCGCTTTGTTTCTGTCCATCTACATGACACGGTAGAGTCTCCAGTTTATAGTCACTTGTTTGTGCTGGTTTTTTTTTTTTTTTCTTCTATCCAAATCTGTTCTGTCGTCCTGTCTAGTTAGAGTGCACTGTCTGGCGTAACCATTGTACATTTGCACTCGTCTCATCTGTATCAGACGCTCATGTATTTGCACTTGATGTAGCCCTGTGTACTGTTCTGCGTCACACCACGGTCCTATGGTCACCGGGAAACATTTCACTCCAATGTTTACAAGTTATGTTGAGTAAAGAGAAGGCACTCACTTGGGCATGTCATCCACACGCATCCACTTTCACCTGTACACTGTTCACAGGAAGTCAGTGTTGTACAGTTCATTCCTGCGACTGAAAAGAAAGAGTTAAATAACAATCAGAAGTAGTTTTAAACACCTCGATTCGAATTGACAACTGCAAGAAGAGAACCAAAGGTGTTGTATATTTTGGTTACGGCTGACACACTTGTGTACGTGCGAGCTGCTTCACTGTGGCGTAAGGTGCAAACAGAGCCAAAGGACAGAGCTGTAGTGCTGCAAAAATACCACGTGTTCTTGATATTTGCCCAAAAAAAAAAAAAAAAAAAGAGACAGAAAATAAATGCTAGACATGATACACAGAATGTATTAGAATCATTATTTATTTAGTGATGATTCAACGCAGATTTGTGCGACGTCTAAGCACAAGGCCGTATTTCTGTCCGATGCGTTAAAGAGTTTTTACAGTTAGCATTTTATTACGTCAGTAGCATACGTACGTGTAACAGAGGTGACTAAAAACCAAAGGAATATTCCTTGCACTGACTTAACAGTCTAACTTTCCGCCGTCGTCGTGATTGTTGTCATGAGCTGCTTCTCAAAATCGAAACTCTGACCTTACACTCAGAACCATTCACTAGTCCGGAAGGCTGAACTTCTTGTTGAACTGCGCTAGTGCGCCGTGTCAGGATAGTCACACCCAGGAACCTTGCAAAACGTTAGCCCGTAAGAGCCTATATTTCTAATATTAATTTGTAAAATAAAAGAATGAAACACAGGAGAATGTGAATTTCTCTCATGACTCCATGTGTATCGAGCCTTAACCCTAGATCGGGAACCCCTGGATTACGCAAAGTCGTTCTCCTTTTTTTTTTTTTCCCGCTTCAGCTAATGTGCATTGCGAAACCAAACAACAAACGAAGCAAAGTCATTCTGATTTGGACAAATAATAAAAACAATAGGTTTGAAAGCGCATTTACACACATTTGTATTCAGCTAATGGATGAAACTCTTGAGAAGGAGCTACTCCATATAAACACCAACATTTCTGGTGACATCTGGTTACAGTTTAATGACTCACGCCATCCACCCGAGCTAGAATTTTCCTCCAGGCCACAGGAGACATCCTGTAAATGATCCCTGACAGGTCCAAATGTATTGTCAGAGAATAACAAGCCAGACCGGATCACAGGTTAGGGGTTAAACATGTCCACGTAATGGCGTTAATGCACCACAATGTAATGTAGAAAGAAAAAAAAAAGACAATAGAACCGTTTATAGAATCTGTAATGGTTTTAATGGGAGTTGTATTGGTTTTAATGGAAACTCTAATGTCCCTGTGGGTCTCCACAGGTAATTTTGTTACCTTCTCTTGGTGGCATGTTATGTCTAGTGGATACCATTAAGGACCTGCAATGGTTTTAATGGTTAGCTGATGGTTTGTGATGGTATTTTTTAGTGGAAACCATTAGAATTTCTGTGATTGTTTCTATTGTATTTTCAGCAGGATAGGGTTGAACTCTCCTACAAGATAATTAGACGCTGGAAACAGAATTAATCCCGACTATCTTTTTTTTTTTTTTTTAAATCCTATTTTATTTGTATTTAAGCATTTTTTTCGTTGTTGTTATTGTACTGTTTTTTAATTTTAGAATCCATGGTGTTTTCTGCCTGAACCAGTCACAGTCGGCCATCAACGCAGCACAGTTTGCTAACTAAATATCAACAAATATTACATACCAGCGGTTTAAAATAACTCCAAAATGTAATGAATGTGTCACTAAAACACTGACAAACGGATAAATAATCCAAATGTTTGCTGTCTAATAAAATCTCCATCTCTAAAGGAGCAACTTGGGAGTAGCTAACAGGCTAGCTGTTAGCAAACACAAACTAAACAGCGGGCCAGAAGTTAGCCTTTAGCTAACTAGCAAATTATTTAGCCAGGGATGTTTGGTGATTTATAACAAGAATATATTTCAAATTGAATGTCTGTCTGCAAAAGTGTCACTCTAACTAAAGAGTTATAAATAAATTAAATAAAAAAAACAACAACAACGTAATTAGATATCTAACGCTAGGCTGAATCCCAAATAGCTGCATTTTGCACTACGCAGTTTACAGTGCTGCAGTTCACTCCCTCCCTACAAAGTGCACTTATAAAGGGAGTGCGGATGCATTTGGGATTGGGCCCGTTATTAGGATTGAATCCTAAGTAAAAAGCTTCAAGGCTGTTTCTGCCTGCTGATTTCCTGCTAGCTCAGTTATTTTACTCACCCATAGAAGTCCCCAGAACAGACAGCACAAGGGTCACAAAGAGGATTCTCCAAAACATCTTGCTGTTAGTGATCGCTTATTTTTTTTTTCCCCCGGACAGAACACAGGACAGGACACACTTCCCTGCTGGATGTACAGTATGGTTTATGAGGCTGGAGCAGATGCACTTCCTGCTTTGCGAGTCATGTGGCAGGTTTTTCTTGCTGCCACGTGTTCCCTCCCCCTCCATCTGAGCGACCAGGAAATCTACTCGCAAATGGATAGTCACTTCATGAAACCTTCCTAAAGATCATTAGTGAGTGCAGGTGACAATACGGACAATATGCACAGAACATCTCAGGTTGACACAGGATCAATAAGCATCTGACACACACTAAACCTCTAATCATCCTTCAACCTCATGAAAACACTTTATCCTGCATCCCCACCTGCTGGAGAAGATCACAAAGCAGGTGGATTAATGCATTCACACTAGGAGCTATAGTTCTTTTATAGATCTTTTATCAAGCGCTAGAGTCTTGTTTGGATTTGTGCATGTATGACACATCTGAACTGACTTCTCTGTGATTTCTGATAGTAGTCTCAAGAATGCATTTCAGATGTCACCCTGTATAATCCAGTTTACCGCTGACCTTCGTCATTCACTTCATGTGTGTATGCAGGTATCTGACCCTCACACCCAAATGTGGGCCTTTGGAAGCGCAGAATTGTGCTGTAGCATTACAGTTTCCCTTCACTGGAACCTGTTCCATGGCATGACGACGCCCCTGTGCACAAAGCGAGCTCCATGAAGACATGGTGTGTGAAGGTTGGAGTGGAAGAACTCGAGTGTCCTGCACAGAGCCCTGACCTCAACCCCACTGAACACCTTTGGGATGAACTGGAGCACCGACTGCACCCCAGACCTCCTCGACATCCCAACATCAGAGTAAAAAATAAATTACATTGTAAATATTAAAAATTATAAAGTATCCAGATAAAATACCAGAATCTGGTATCCGATATGTTTTCTCCATATTATCCGATCCATCATTTTTTTTTTTGTTGGATTTGTCCCAATAACGAAACTCAGTATCGGATCGATGCCATCTCTGTTATGTTCATTATCCTTTTGCACATAATCATCAGTATGTTTTTTATACTATACAGCCAAAAGTATGTGGACAACCTGACCATCACACCTACATGTGCCCATTCCAAAGCCATGGGCATTAACACAAAGTTTGATGTTATAATAAGCTCCACTCTTCTGGGAAGGCTTTCCACTAGATGTTGGAGCGTGGCTGTGGGGATTTGTGTTCATTCAGCTACAGGAGCATTAGTGAGGTCAGGCGCTGATGTTGGGATGTCGAGGAGGTCTGGGGTGCAGCAGTCGGTGTTCCAGTTCATCCCAAAGGTGTTCAGTGGGGCTGAGGTCAGCGATTGGATCACGTCAGTTCTTCCACACCACCCTTGGCATACCGTGTCTTCATGGACCTCGCTTTGCCGCAATCCACCTCTTCCTTACGAAGGAAACTTAAAAATTGATTTTTTTAAAAAATGTATTTGCTGTTTGAGCAGAAAGGTATCCTACAACAGCACTCACTCACCAGGTTCATATGTTTATGACGAAGAATGTATTCACGGCCCTCCTGCCTGTGTGTTTATTTGAAAATAGCGCCGTCATATACTGTACCGCCGCCAGATGGCGCTGTGAAGGAGAAAATGCAACTATTTGTCCAGGAAATGAATTCATCAGAAGCTTTGTGAATGATAAGATTATTGGAATATAATCTCGACACCTCAATTGACCTCTAATTTAATTTTGATTAAAGTGAAAATGTAAAATAATCCTTTTGGTTTGTAGTGAAGATGTGCAGTACTCAGCGACCATACAGCATATGATTAAAAAAGGCAAATATATACATGATGTTATGTGGGAAGTATTAAGTCTGTAATCAAAATAAGCATTGCTTAACTGAACCCAAATCAAACATGCTTTGGTTTTCCCCTACTCATCAAAATCGTCCTTTATTTGGTTTACGAGTTTTAGCACCCCAATTAATCCCACATAGCCTGCGCATGTAAATTATGTTTAAAGAAGTCCTAATTTCCCTTTACACCGTAGAAATAGAAGGATTTGAGAAGAACTTTGATTTCTGCATTTTGTGTATGAACATTATACAATGATTTATTACTAAAGAAGCACTACTAATGAACTCACTCACTCTTTCAGTATCCGCTTTATCCCGCTCAGGGTCATGGTGAATCCAAGGAACACTGGGTGTGAGGTGGGAACACACCCCGGTTGGGACGCCAGTCCATCACAGGGCACCAGGCACACACACATTCACACCGAGGGACAATACATCTTAGCAAATCCACCCACAGACGCTAGTTTGGGAAGCGGAAGGAAACTGGAGAACATAGAACAAACCCAATTAGACACAAGGAGAACATGCAGAGAAGCACGTCACAGGCCGCTCAAGCTCAGGATCGAACCGGGGACCCTGGAGCTGTGAAGCAGCAGTGATGATCACTGTACCACACAGATATCTTTTCTCTACTGATTTAAAAACCCAGATAGCTTATGGCTTTGCTTCATAGCATAGACTTTGATGATGAAAAAAATATTATTTATTTGCACTATGTAATTAACAAAAGAATGTTTATAATAATCATATAATAAAGATATATTAGCAACCTTTATAGAAAAAATCACACGGACTTTCCATGTGAATTATCAGATGATTTAATGTGTACAATGGCTTCAGAAAGTGTGGAAAGCCTAGCTGGAAAAAGATTCTCTGGTCTGATGAGACAAAAATTGACCTCTACATCTTGTAAAAAAAAAACAAATCAAACAAAAAAAAAACAAAACTGGCTAATGCCTCTAATATCTCTAGAGCGAAGCATGGTGGTGGGAGCTTCATGTTATGAGTGTGCTTCACAGTGGCAGGGACAGGGAGACTGGTCAGAAGTGAGGAAAAGCCAAATACAGAGAGGTCGTTGAAAAAAAAACCTGCTCCAGAGTCCACACAAGCTCAGCCTGGGGTGAAGTTTTACCCTTCAGCATGACAGCAGCTGAAGCATAGAGCCAGGACAATGCTGGAGTGGCTTCAGCACTAGTCTCTGAATGTTCCTGAGTGGCCCAGCCTTAATCCTTGACCCTGACATGAACCTTGACATCAAACGACATGAACTCGGGCTGACTGAGCCTAAGAGGCTCTGCCAGGAGGAATGGGAGAAAACTAGCCCAGCTCCAGGTGTGTGAAGCTTGTAGAGACTTACCCTAGAAGTCTCGAAGCTATAAACTGCAAATCTGATACAAAGTACTTACCTAAATCAGAGATAACGTCCTAAGCCACTAGAGTCATATGGTTTCATTCTTCAAATGTGTTTTTCCTCACATGATTCACAAATGTTTTTCGCGTGATCACATTACTCACATAAATTACATGTGAAGACTTTACGATCATGTGAAATGAATGTGCATTTTTTCATAAGGGAAAACTGCAATATTGCTATCATACGGATTGCGCTGACTCCTCTGTTTTTAGGTGTCTGTTTAATTGTTTCCAGCCTAGAAATATAGACTGCAGAAGCCGAGCCGTTCAGCTGTACTCCTTCTTCCCAAAAGACGACCCTATGCATACTTAGTTCGATGGTGTGGGGTTGGTTTTGGGAAAGAAGAAGGCTTTTCAGTGTTTTTTAGTACAATTGTAATTTGTCTTACATGCAATAGAATGCATTAAAAATGACAACAACAAAAAATTCATCATAATTCAGGAGAAATACGAGGTGAGGGGTGATTAAAACCGTGGACTTGACTGTAGGGTCAGCAGGTGCAGCACATGACTGTGGACATGAGTGGGTGTAGCCAAGCTTAGGACAGGGTTGGTCGGTTACATAGACCATTTTCAGTCCGGTCAGTTCTCCCTAAATCCCTGTAAGCTAAATAGAAGTTATATATAAAGACCACCAGAACTGGTAACTACCTGATAAGATTGAATTATTCCAACTGTGCACGAAACCTTCCAGTCTGGCAACTCTACATGAACAGACTATGGATAGATGCAGTGAGAGCACTGAAAATGCGTTGACTAAATCAGGGATTCTCAAACATGCAGTCACGAGCCATAAAATAAATTCCACAGATCCCCTCAGTACACATTTATTTAATGAACCAAATCCAAATATCTAAATAATAATATTCTGGCTGTTTACTGGAGCCATAGAGCTATTGCATCCAGAGCTTACCACTGACAGAACACATTATTAAATCCAAGTGGACATTATTTACAGGACGACTTGCTTATGAGTTCTTGAGATTTGGAGTAAACTCATTCAATTCAAGTGACCAGACAAGATATGTACAGCTATAAGATGCAATAATAAATATAATATTTATAATGCTGAGTTGTGATTTCCTGTTACAACTGTACAAAAAAAAAAAAAAGACAATGACGATGCCCCCGTGCACAAAGCGAGCTCCATGAAGACATGGTGTGTGAAGGTTGGAGTGGAAGAACTCGAGTGTCCTGCACAGAGCCCTGACCTCAACCCCACTGAACACCTTTGGGATGAACTGGAACTGGAGACTCCTTACCCAACATCAGCGCCTGATCTCACTAACGCTCTTGTAGCTGAATGAACACAAATCCCCACAGCCACGCTCCAACATCTAGTGGAAAGCCTTCCCAGAAGAGTGGAGCTCATTATAACAGCAAACAGAGGGAATAAATCTGGAATGAGACGTTCAACAAACACATATCGGCGTCTAATCAGGTGTCCACAAACTTTTGGCCATATAGTCTATATCCACTCAATGCTATATGCTAACATTAATAAAATATTAGGACAATACATTCAAGATAGTCACCACACAATAAATACACTTGGATCATATAAATATCAATCTTTACAGTAGCTCGAGCTATCAGAGGCTCCGAAATCCATTTTTCTTCCTGAGGAGCCTTCATTTTATCCATACTGAATTAACTCCTAATGGCCACTTTGCACACACTTCTGATGCATTCCAGTCATGAATCAGGCTTTGGCGTGGCTTCTCCAATCGGGTTGAAATAAATACCATACATTAGGCTTTATAGGCTTTCAGTAGGCACTTGATCCGAAATAACCTTGCTCTGAAATAGATGTTTTTTTTTTTTTTTTTTAATGTAGGCTAATAAACTAGCTAACATGCCTCCTTTCTATCTCATTTCTTAATTCATTATTGCTTCTTTCTCTGTCTGATTCTCCATATTGTGCCAAATGGGGTAAAACTGCCGAGCGACCAAGCAGGGGGAGGGAGAGGCAGACACACACACACACACACACAGAGAGAGTGAGAGAGAGAGAGAGAGAGAGAGAGAGAGAAAGAGAGAGACTCACACGTTGGTTAAGTAGTGCAAACTCAAGCATCACAGCTCGGCACCGGCTGCTTCACAAGACAGCAAACCGATGCATCAGACACTCAGGTGCGTAAGGCTCGCGAATTCCTACACACACACACACACACACGCGCGCGCGCGCGCGCAGAGAGAGAGAGAGAGAGAGAGAGAGAGAGAAAGAGAGACAGGTCCTCGCCGGCGCTTCATTCTCTGCCTGGACAGATGTGAAGCAGATGCAGAAAAGGCAACGTATTTATTATTATTTCTTTACATATATATGTATATATATAATATATATTATATACACCATTCATTATGCCATTCAGAATAAGCTGGTGTTTGCAGCCATGTATCATTCTCGAACCGCCTTTGTCTTTAATATGGCTCATTGTTATTGCTATAGCCTGTGGAGACTCGAGATGCTTCGGTTACATGCTGGTGTGTGTGTGTGTGTGTGTGTGCGTTTTGTTACAGCGAGAAAGCGCGCGCTCATGATGAACACTAGGGTTGCATCTAGGATTGCACTGCGATGCAATATAGAACTATACTGACCCGTGCAGCCAAGCCATGCAGTATGTGTGTGTGTGTGTGTGTGTGTGTGTGGTGCGCAGTAGTTACGCTTTCACCTTCAGGAAGCGGATCAGATTCCTCAGATGGTTGTGGTGTGCGGTGCAGAAGACGGGTTTTAGAGGAGAGGAGGATCTCAAACAGGGATTTTTGTTACATTAATATATAGATTTAAAAAAAAAAAAAAAAAAAAAACCCTAGGCTACGCATGTCATGTGGTTGTTATATCGAACTGATGTCAGAGTGGTTAAATTAAATTATGCAAGGTGTGTAAGCGTCCCTAAAAAAAAAAAACTTTTCACGCCATTGTTTGATTGAGTATTTATTATGCAGGGTTTATTCCTCCATGCACCTTTATTTCAGTGCGCTGACCTTTAGTTGGGGACTGGATATGGTTAAACTGATTCGATTTATTTATTTATTTTGCTTTGTTTTTTTTCCATCTCTAATCATTTCCGTTACTGTCTCGACAGGTGTTCGTGGATGCACTCGTCTCTTTGCACCTTGCACATCATCATGCCCGCTTCATTAAGGCTGCATCCTGCACGACACGACCACCGTACCATCGTAGTCTAGCGGCTATGCGCGCGCGGCTGCTCTTCCTCACGCGGCACGCTTGAAGATGCGCGGAAATCCGCCGCTCTTTGTCACCCTGCTGCTTCTGCCGACGCTCGCGCCCCGGGCGCTGGCCAGCAGCCGCGAGCGCTCGGCGGTGTCGCGCGCCGCGGCCCGCTCCGTGGCCCGCATGGACGGCGACGTGATCCTCGGCGCGCTCTTCTCCGTGCACCACCAGCCGTCGGCGGAGCGCGTGGCCGAGCGCAAGTGCGGCGACGTGCGCGAGCAGTACGGCATCCAGCGCGTGGAGGCCACGTTCCACACGCTGGACCGCATCAACGCCGACCCGCACCTGCTGCCCAACATCAGCCTCGGCTGCGAGATCCGCGACTCGTGCTGGCATTCGTCGGTAGCCCTCGAGCAGAGCATCGAGTTCATTCGGGACTCCCTCATATCGATCCGCGACGACTCCAAAGAGGGCTCCAAGTGGTGCGTCGACGGCACGCCCTCGAGCCACCCGCCGCCCACCAAGAAGCCCATCGCGGGAGTCATCGGGCCCGGGTCCAGCTCTGTGGCCATCCAGGTGCAGAACCTGCTGCAGCTGTTTAACATCCCGCAGATCGCCTACTCGGCCACGAGTATAGACCTGAGCGACAAGACGCTCTTTAAGTACTTCCTGCGGGTCGTGCCATCTGACACGCTCCAAGCGCGCGCTATGCTCGATATCGTTAAGCACTACAACTGGACGTACGTTTCTGCTGTGCACACAGAAGGCAAGTCTATCTATCTATCTATCTATCTATCTATCTATCTATCTATCTGACATGAACCCTTTTGATATGCAAAATTTCAGACTAATCAGCATCCTGCTGTATAATGAAATGCTAATCCTGTTCCATTAGAGGAGTACAAGTAGACTCTCTATTTCTAATTATTTGCATATCTAAGCACGCCTTAATTAATCAATCAGCTTCTCCGTGTTTAATGAGGGAACGAATGGTTTCCTCCCTCTTCTTCTCCCTCTCTGGAGGCGAGAGCCCATCACTGAGCAGCCTGTATGCTGTTTACTACTCCTGCTCAAATGTATGTCCAACTCTGGTTCCTCAGCTGTCAGATTGCGAAGCTGGTCAGCGTTCCGTGCTGTCAGCTAGGGCGAAACATCCGATGTCTGATTTGCAAATTGTCCGACATCTTTGAAGCTTAAACTGCAAAACTGATTTCCGTCAAACACACACACACACACACACACACACGCTCAAGAAAACAGTTGGTAAGATGTTTCAGTATGCACAAATCCAGTGGACACACACACTCACTCAAGGCTATAGACACTGCACCATCCACTGAACTCCTCTGCCACCTTCAATGCTCCCTGTTGCCCTTAGCAACAGCGGATGTTCCTGATTGCATTAATTACCTGGTCAGATTCAGATCTGTCTGCCACACTAAGGCGTTTCAGTAGCTGCGTCTCAACGGGCACAAGTTCACTGACACCTTAATTGGCAATCGGACGAAATAAAAATGGGATTGTGTAATCGTGTTCTTGGCATATAAATGGACCCTCGCAGTCCAATATATCATCAAAGCAACACGACAGAGAAGGAAATAGAATTGTTTATGTAATATCTCACTGGGGTAAATTCATTTAGTGCCCTGCTAGGATGACTGGGAGGTCGACTTGGAGAAATGGAACATGGTGGTGAAAAAAAAAGAGAGAACGTGACAGAGAAACAGAGGCGGCGAAAGGGACACAGGAGCATGAAGAGTCGAGGCACTTCAGAATAACGCGAAAAGTTGCGATTGGTCAGGGTTAAAACTGATTCAAACACTAAAAGAGAAGAAAAGGGTTAGACAAGGTTAAAGCTGTCCGTGGGTG
The DNA here is from genome assembly GCA_022985145.1 of Pangasius djambal. Lineage (NCBI taxonomy): Eukaryota > Metazoa > Chordata > Actinopteri > Siluriformes > Pangasiidae > Pangasius > Pangasius djambal. Next base: position 8,331,685 of record CM041004.1, read on the forward strand.
TTGGGCGTCTAAACGATCGGGTCTTTGATTTGTTTAAATTCTACATCTGTTTGACGTCTGACTTTTAAATGGCCAGATTTCTTCACTGATATTCTCAACTGGCAGAAGAAAAGCGTGTGTGACGTCTGAGGTTGTAGCTTCCTACAAAACAATTCCACCGTTTCCTTAATTCTTTAGTGTATCAGTTAATGTCTTGGTTGAGAAGGGACGAAATAACAATGGGAACTGATAAATAAGAGCTGAGAAAGAGAGTGGTGTCTCGTTTATTTGCTTAGTTAAGACGAAGGGCGAATGGCCTGCCTGGAAACACACTTGGATAAAGACTTTCAGTCACTGTTTGTCGGCATTAATGAGCGATGTAACATTGGTTCTTTCCAAAGATGTTCAGTCGCAAACTTACGTTGAGTTATTTTCTAGAATTTCTCAAATTTCTGCACAATTTACTTCAAATGCACTGAAGAGCTGTTGAAAGTTGAAAGAGTCACTCAGTTGGCACAGCTCCAGGGCCTCCGGTTTGATCCTGAGCTCAGCTTGCCATCTGCGTGGAGGTTTGCATGTTCTCACCATGTTCACGCAGGTTCTCCAGGCTTCCTTCCTCCCAGGGAGGTGGACTGGCCAAGCTAAATTCCCCATAACTCCGAATGTGCGTGCGCACGGATATGCATCCCATCCAGGGTGACTTCTCCCGCCTTGCTCCCAGTGTTCCCGGGATAGGCTCCGGATCTTCCATGACCCTTGACCAGGACAAGAAGATGAATTTAATTGAATGTCACTCAAACTGTAAACAAACCTTCAGCTGAACCTTGGGTGTAGGGATGGGCACTCGGAACTGAGACCGTGTGCACACGGTTATTCAAATCACATACCGCTCTCAGATTTTAGCCTGAGTCCCTGCAATCATCAGCTCTCTCTCAGCTCTCCATGATTAAAAGAGCTGTCCAGAGGGCAACAGCAATGACCTCCTCTCTTGTTGCAGCACCAGGTGTGTTGCACTGAATTATGCATGAGGACTGAATGGCTTTTGTCTTTTGCTGGCCACCATGGAGTTAAATGGAAACTAATATCCAATCCAAAATGCATTTTGTCACATACTTTATTAAAGAAGTGTACATTTCTGAATTGGAACAATGACTTAATGACATTGCTAATGTTAACTAAAAGCCCATGGTGCGTGTGTTGGATTGTTTCCTCAGTGATTATTCATGTTTTGTTTTGTGTCGACCATTTCAGCTTGAATTTGACTGCCATTTGTGTCCTGAATGGTAGTGACCATCTCTCCATTTCGTGTCTCTTTCAGTTGCCTGTTTCCATTATGTGTCTTCCATTGTGAATTGTCGTCCATTTCTAATCCCGGGTTCTGGCTGCTCTGGCTCCGTTGAGTCACTGGAGGTAACCCAGCCTCAAAAATTGGTGTTTAAGCCATCCATGTTTCCATAAGGTCACGAGTATTAAAACTAAAACCCATTCTGACTTGTCCACTGTTTTGTGTCTCTACTCTCAACTCAGGCAACTATGGCGAAAGCGGCATGGAGGCATTTAAGGAGCTAGCAGCAGAAGAGGGTCTGTGTATCGCACACTCCGATAAGATCTACAGCAATGCAGGAGAGAAGCACTTCGATCGCCTCCTGAGGAAGCTGCGCGAGCGTCTACCCAAGGCCCGCGTGGTCATCTGTTTCTGCGAGGGCATGACGGTACGCAGCCTTTTGATGGCCATGAGACGACGGGGAGTTTCCGGAGAATTTCTGCTCATTGGGAGGTAAGGAACATCTCGAACATTTTTTTTTTTATATAATCAGTGCCATATCTACAGGAGCACTGAAGGATGAAGTAGAAAAAAAAAAAAAACCTTGTGAAACATAACAGACCAGAGGCAAAAAAACAATTTCCGGTATCAATTTTACCAACAATCAAAATCACGTAAGTATAGTACATTAAATAGAGCAGTATGATTAATAACAATAGAAATAACAAATAGCACTGACAATCACAGATATAAACACATTTATGTATTAGATATGTTTGTGTAAAAGAGTTACCATGAATCTCTGACATGGATGTTGGGTTTTGGGCAAGTGAGCTATTAAAAGATGCACAGTGCACATTTTTTATTTTATAATTTTAAATCCAGACAGAAACACACCAGCTGTGATTTTATTCCGTTTGCCAGTCAGCGTTTTAGCGTGTAATTCCTTTCACTGGTTTGTATATATGAAACCCAGATTTATTCGTTTGCTCCGGATGAAAAAAATCATCTCACCTTTATTTAATTAAACCTGTTTGACTCCAGTTACATCTGACCTGTTTGAGCGCTCGAACTAATCACACCCAAGCAATAAACGGTGTTGATTGGAAGGTAGGAAAATGCTTCCGTTTACACCCTGATTTTGACTTTAACGGTAAGTCATTTATTTATAAAGCACGTTTAATCCAACCAAAGTTGACCGAAGCGCTGTACGTAGTTAAGACCACGTAGGAACATGGTTAAGAGCACAAAAATTATGGAAGAAAATCAAGAACAGAAAGACGTGTGTGTCACAAACACAAGCAGATTAAAATGTAAACAGACGTGTGTTTTTAGTCTTGATTTAAAAGCTGTGACAGAGGGACAGCTTTAAACATTTCCATGACTGTCTGCATACATATCTATATGTCACAATTTCACAATTTCGGCCAATAAACTAGTTTTATACGCACAAAGTTCTCCAAAAAGCCCTCTTTTCCTATCAAGCACAAGATCAGGTTTCTTAGGAGGCAATGGGAAGCTTAGACACATATTGGCACCAAAGACACACACACACACACACACACACACACACACAAGTTACCAGGGAAACCAGTTAAGATTAAAAATGTCGGGTGCCAGCAGTGGCACGTGTCACCACTAATGAATAAGTTGAGCTGCGGTTACTAAAACACCAGTTTAGACAGAAATTATTCCGTTCTTGTCTTCTGCTCTCTCGCTCTCTCTCTCTCTCTCTCTCTCTCTCTCTCTCTCTGTTGTGCATGTTATAGTTTAATCTCTCTATGGTGACTACATGTCCAAAGAACGATATGAATATGTGAGAGTTTTGAGCTTATAGGGACATTTGGCTTTTGGCTAATTTTTTAAAAATGATTTGTTATTTCTATATATATTTTAAATTAAACACGCCATTCTTTGTGGCTACTTTTCTGTTTAACGTTAATTAGAATTAGGAGATGGCATACCCTTATAAATGGAAATGCCCTAAAAAGTATTACAAAAATATGTCTTTGCGCAACGCAAATTTGCGAGTTACCTTTCTGGAAAAACATTTCCGTGAGCTGAGTATTTTTAAACCGGACAAACAGAAGCGAAATGGAATCTCTTTTTCATAATAAGACCTAAGAATATGTATTAACATAACGTAGACTTGCATTTAAAAAGAGATATCGCAACAGATCGTCCAAAGATTGGGAGCAAAACTGGCTGTTCTCTCTGGGTGGGAGGGGCATACTCTGTCTCCCCTGTCAATCACAACAACACTGGCCAATCGTGTGCATCTGTGAGCCCACGTATGCGGAAGAGGGTTGATAGCGCTCTCCTTTTGCAAGCTTCTTTAATATCAGTATTTATAAATACTAAAATCATTTTTTAGTAAACACTAAATCTTTTCAATTTTAATTTGAACATGTTTGCATAGACAGCATGTTTAATCAGAATGGAAAATAAAACTTGCGTGAGCATTTCTCCCCTTCATTGTGGCATTTAAAGAATCGGGCATCTGTTAGCCTCTTAAGTGGAAAATCTGTCTTCATGTTGTGTTGAGGCAATACTCCTGGACAGCTTCAAAAACAATTAAGACTGAGAAGGAAAATGAAGAATAATGGACAGAGACGAGCAAAAATAGAATCAGAGATAAAATATGTTTGATAAATGGGGGGAAAAAAAACCCCCACAAAGATATTCATATCAGGGGATATTAATCAGAATTTAATATTATTCCGGCCTTCTCCGGAGTATTTTCACACGGCAACTTTTTCATCCTCCTCCTACGGTGTATTCACATCGTTCTTTTGCACAGATGATGAAAAATGTACCACACTCTTCTTGGCCAGCGTTTTCTATTATATTACACAACTTTTCCCATTAAAAATGAAAGATAGCTGCGAGAGCTTCCGTCTGTAATTAGCAGCATGTGCATAATAGCACCGTCTGACTTATTTCGGGTGGATATTGCAATGTGAGAGCAATCCACTGCTCCCACAGTAGGTTCAGCTTTCATATTCCAAATATTGTAGCTTATAATTGCATTGTTTTATTACTACTGTAGTTAAACACGTTTTTTAATGGAAAAAATATATAATAGCTATACCTATAAAGATACTAATAAAGATAGCAATGCTGTTGTGTGTGTGTGGACATGTGCTTTTTTTTTAGTGCAGACCAAATGTCCAGTCCTGATAGTTTTGACCTTGTGGAAACATTTGTTTGGTCCCCTTGAGGAAAACTTTTCTTTCTTTTCTTTCTTATTATTTGTTTTAGTTATTTATTTTTAAAAAAAATGACAGCTACTGTAAAAGTCAAATGAATTCCTTTTGGTTACTAAGTTTAAGGTTAGGTGTAGCATAATTAGCTGCATTATTGACCGTGCTGGCTGGGTGGGAGGGGCATACTCTCTCTCCCCTGTCAATCAGAGCGACACTAGCCAATCACAGGCTTCTGTAAGCTTATGTATGCGGAAGAGGGTAGACAGCACTTTCCTCTGAGTGTGTTATGCAGTCCTGTGATGCAGCGGTTAGCTGGGATCACGTGTCTCGGAGGAATCACGCGTTGGTAGCTGTTGTATGATCGGTGTGAGATAACGAAATTGCCTAGCTTTGGTGTTGTACGGGAAATAACTCACACAGAAGTTGAAATATACATATTCACAACGCGTGCTTGCCATTTACTCAGTTAGCACTTCCGAGGTCTCTCCCGTACCCCCAAAGGCCTTCAAAACTCAAACATAACAGGATGTGTGTATGCAGTATGTGTCTTTCCTTTGCAAGCATTGTGTCAATAAGCACTGTTTGACAAGCACAGATCAGACACTGCTTTAAATGCCTCACGAGTCAGACCCGTAATGAATATCTGATGGTGTACGTCGTATGTATGCATTAGGTAAAGGATTAGATCCACTGGCTTCCTTCCAGATCTCAAATCTCTGCTTACTTGTGTGTTTCTGCCACCGTGCCAAATCCTGCTTCAGATTTATTTTAGCCTGGCACGGTCTGTGGTAGCTTTGGCAGCACTGACGATGACTGCGTCTTTCGGTCAACTGGGTCACCTCTCTTTTTTTCTTTTCTTTCTTTTTTTTTTTTTTTTTGTAAAACATGCTTTTTGAGCTGTGTGGTCTCTTGCTTTGTCCTGAGGTGATCTGCATGAGGATTGAGGTTCGAAGTATATCAGGGCTTGTAACGTGATAGTCTTCTTATCCTTCCTCTGGTTTTTTTTTTTTGTTTGTTTGTGTTTTTTGGAAGAGTTATCATGGGTGAGTGTGTTTTAAAAGGCTTTACAAGGCTCTGGGGAGGCTGAGCTCCCTTTCCAGAACATCTTTCTTTCATTAGCTCTCCATTTTTAATACATTAGAGGATATCTTATTCCCAAGGGCAGCGAGATGGAGAGGGAGAGTGACAGAGAGAGAAAGAGAGAGACAATAGGGGGAAAATGATGTAAATGGGTGGGTGGAAGGTTTCTAACCCCAGAAGTGAGGAAGATTGAACTTTTTTATTGCTATAATGGTCTTTTCTTTCTCTGCTGAGATTCTGACATGCAACTCTGAAGCGATGACTCTTTACGTATTTTAGCTTAATGGCTTAATCCACAAGCAGACTTGCTTGTGAATGCATGTGTGTGTGTGTGTGTGTGTGTATGTGTGTATGTGCGCTTCAGAGCTGTCAGATGCCAGTTTGTTGGTGCGATTAGCAGCACTAACAGTCTGGGTAGACGGGAAAAGTCCCCAGGGTTTTAGTTAACTACAGCACAACAATATTGCAGTGCAGAAAGCTTGTACACTGCTGAACAGCTGTAGAACTGAACTGTTTCGGGAGTTTGGATGGCTGGATGGATGGAATAAATGCTTGCATTAAGGATAGATCTCTGGATGGTTAAGCGAAAACGTGGAAAAGCAGGTGTGTTCCGAGGTTTCGCTGGCAGGAAAGAAACAGTATGAACGCTCATGATGTGCAAGTGATGGAAGGTCTCGTTTTGAGGCAGACAGATGAAAGCTGGAGCACTGTAAGCGAGAAAGATAGAGTGAGAGACCAGGCGTGAAAGAGGCAGTGCCAAGCTGCTCCGAACTGGAGCACCATGAATTAGTAAAGGCCTCTGGATAAGCTTTAATGGCCGTCAGCCTAATCCAGAGAAGAGCAGGCTACGTCCAAGTGTATTCAGCACACAGGCACAGTGCTCTAGAGTGTAAAGAGAAGAAGGGAATGGCGAGAAGGATGAGGATCAAGAGATAGGAAAGTGATGTGAGAGGAAATGAAAATGAGGGGAAGAGATGCAGGAGAAGAAAATGTGGCTGAGGGAAAAAAAAAACACTGGAGGAATATTACATTAGGAGATAAAAGAAAGCTCTAAAGAAAGCTTTTCCCCAAATCATTCATTCCTTCCTCTTTAGTAACTTCTGGTCAGGGTCATGGTGACTCCGGAGAACACTGGGAACAAGGCAGGAATACACCCTGGATGGGACGCCAGTTTATCGCAGGGCACCATGCACACACACTTTCACACCTATACGCAACTTAGAGTCACCAATCCACCTAGCAGCATGTTAAAGGAAACTGGAGAACCCAGAGGAAACCCATGTGGACACAGAGAGATCATGGAAAACTGCAAACAGACAGTAATCCGAGCTCAGGATCGAACCTGGGCCTTCTTTCTTTTCAATGCTCAATAAATTAGGTATACTCTAGCCTAAACATAATGGGCCTCAGTTATAAAGCTGGATATGAAGGGATTTGTTCATTCATTGTTCATTCGAGCATTTACACAATGAATCCGTCATTTTATGAAAATCCTGTAAATTTGAAAAAACATTCGTAGCCTATTCGTGCTCCTGAGTGGGTGTAAATTTACTCATAAATAGATGATCTAATCTAAACCTCGACGTCAAATCGATTAATTTGCATGGATTACTGCGCTTTCATATCTGGAATATACTGTTGAGTTTAAACTGTTTATTTTTATCATTACGTTTACAGCTTTTAGCAGACGCCCTTATCCAGAGCGACTTACAGAAGAGTCTCTAACAAAAACACGTCCTCATGCTAGTTCACTCGGTCAGGGACTAAGAGCACCATCCAGAACATTTAGTGAAACCAGTCGTATTTTATCGGCATTAATTAAAGAATATGAAAAATAAAGAAAGCGAGCCAACACAAACCCATCCATTAAGACAAATAAAAAGTAATAGCGCCGTATAAACAGAGGACGCGCCGGTCTGTCTGTCTGTCTGCACAGAGCCGTAAAACAAACCCCTCAGCTGATGGAGGATTTAGTGCTCGATTATTATTATTATTAATACGATGCATTATACATTTTTTTTGGCATAGAAGTGAGTCAAAATAACTTCCACTTCTGTCCTTCAGCCTTTACTCTCATTGTTCATTTCTTGCTCCCAGCTGTCTGTGCACTTGACCTTTTATGGAGTTTTGTGGGCGTCGCTAAATGCAAATGAGCTGTGTCGGGAATGCACTTTACACTTTACGGGGGATCAACGTAACACATGCACAGTTATACAAACTAGAAATATTATGATGTTACATAATTCAGCATAAAGGAAAGAACGTTTCCTCGGATCTGGTTCGCCAACGTTTTAAAAAAGTATAGACTTCATAAAATATGTGAGTTTTTTGTTAATCATCAATATATTAGTACATTATCAAGTAGAGTAATTTTTTAATGCTTAATTCTTTTTGACATCTGCAAGGTTTATATTCATGCACACTTCCTATACATTTACATACGTTTCTATGGTAACAGCTATATGGCAGATGCTTCACATAACAGATATTAAAAGCGTCTGCTTGTTGATATGGTGAAGTAAGGAAACGTTTAATTCTTTCACATTTTTTGGAAGGAGTCTCCAGTGCCAGTGCTTTTTAACAGTCAACACGGTTTAACAGTCTTCAGGACGGAGGGTTTCGCGGCTTCTTTGTAACATGACAAGCTGTATTTTTTGTCTTATTATCTGCAGGAGAGAGAAAAAAAAACCACTTCTGGACGTGCTGTTGTCGGAAAAATTGGAATCATGCCACCCCGTTGTTGATTATTTTCCTATAACATCATGCTCTGCCATTATTTATTCCTCACTTAATATGTTGTGGCATAAACGTAGATGCTAGCAATGATCATCGTATGCTACGGTGAATGAGATAATAAACGTTTGGGCAGACATTTTGTTACAAGTGTAAAATCAACAGGAATGGAACTCTTTCTTGCAGCTAGGAGATATTTAGCTACACTGTGGCACCTCAGTGTCTCGGGAAATTTGAGTTACTCCTGTCATTTATTGCTCTTTCTCTACTCCAGCCTTTATTCCATTCTTCATCAGACTAAGGCAACATTTACTCTCATTTCCGTCAGTTTATGCTCGGCATGTTTTTAGGTCAAAGCCCCAGGAGGCAATAGAGTCACTCGAGCTCTGTGGTACATCCTTCACAGAGAGACCCGTTGCTACAGGATCACACGTCTAGAAATGTGTGACTAGAAGAGAAGAATAATGTGAAGAAGAGTGAACAAAGGGTCTTCGAGGTGATGGAGAGTTAAGGCCACACATGAAGCTGAGATAACCGCCTTCCACAAATACCAAACCAAACAAACATATCCATCAAACGTAATCAGTACACGTCTTAGAATTAATAGCAGGAGTCGTTAAAAACACCTAAATATGCATACTTAATTACATAATACTTGTTACATTTCAGTACATGGATTTCAGGAATAACGTCGAAAGAAATAATATTAGCATTTTACTCGCAGCAGCATTTTAATTAAAGAGGCGGTATTGCATTTAAGACTCCAGACATCCAATGTCAAGATTTATCACAAATCCTAATGGGCTACGCATTATTTGCTAACTTTTTAAAAAAAAAAATAAGGTTAATTCAAAGAGAGAATCAAAGAGTGACCTGCCTAACATAGCTAGCTACTTGATAATTAGATAGCAGTAGCTAACTAGCTGATTTTCACCTCAGGCTTCTATAAACAAATTAAATCCATGTTTATCTATTAATACGAATATAACCTCAATTGTAGAATTGCACCAGTTCTGCACAAACGTGGACCATCTAGTGGTGGTTGCATTATTTAGGATTGATAACGACACATATTCCTAACACACGCAAGCACTTTTTAACCACTGTGAAGATGCTATGCTATCCATTCTCTCTCCTCTTCTTACTCATGAAAATTGTTTCCCATCTATCCCTCCGTGTGTTGCCTGTACTGGTGCCAGTGTGTATAATATGTCTGCAGTATAGCATTGTATAAGTCTGTAAGACCTCCTGAAGGTCTCTCTTCATCGCTTTGTCAGTGACGGATGGGCAGATCGGGACGAGGTGGTGGAGGGATACGAGCAGGAAGCGGACGGAGGTATCACTATGAAGCTGCAGACAGAGGAAGTGAAGTCATTTAATGACTACTTCCTGAAGCTGCGCCTGGACACCAACGCCAGGAATCCGTGGTTCGCTGAGTTCTGGCAGTACCGCTTCCAGTGCCGCATACCTGGCCACCCTCAGGAGAATCCTAACTACCAAAAAATCTGTACAGGTAAAAAAAAAAAAAATTGACTATGGTTAACACACTTTTAAACAACTGTTCTAATATCTGCACTAAACACACCACGCACTGTAGTGGCACAATTTACAGATTTGGACTGATCTGTTTTTTTTTTTTGTTTTTTTTTCCGATTGGCAGTTTGTAGGCTGTGAAGGACGAATGCAAATCTACAAAAAAAAAAAAAAAAAAAAAAAAAAAAAAAAAAAAAAAAAAAAAAAAAAAAAATGCAGTAGGTGTTGACTTTGTGAGACAGCAGTGGAAGTGACGAACAATTCATACAATGCAAATCAATGTATTAAGCATACAAACTGTGCAAAAATATAGCAGTCTGATTATATTAGCACGCTTTTATCCAATTTACCCATATGTTGTTTTTGCTAGGTCGACAATGCCTTGATTGTTCGCTTGCAAAGCCGTCAGTTATCCTAGAACTCTACACATTTAGCCTCAAAACAAGCTTTCAGTGAGAGTCTGAGCAGAGGCCAAATGAAAAGATCAGTTTAACTCTTTTATATATCGCTAAAGGATTCTGCTCTTACACTGAAATCACATCAGAGGGGTCTGGTGTCTGTGTGTGTGTGTGTGTGTGTGTGTGTTGTGTGTGTTGTGTAAATGTGTGAACATGTCCACAGTGCTCACAGCATGTGTGGAGGCCGCGCTCACAGCTGGCAGTCTGCATGTGTGTGTGATTGTATGATTGTGTGTGTAAGAAGAAAAGATCTCAAGGACAGAAGGCTTCGCTGTTCAGCCATGTGTGGCTTTCAGTAAAGGATGTAAACAAATGCAGCATTCAGGAAACACATTTCACATTGTACTAATAAGAATGTAATTCTATCAAAGATGTAATTTGACCAAAAATAAAGCTATAGCTTTGGATGGCTGTGAGGTCCATCACCGATGATCCAGGAATCTGGGCAGGTTTTTTTTGTTTGTTTGCTTGTTTTTTGTTTCGTTCGGTTTTTTTTTGTTTTTTTTTTTAGCTTAGTAGGTTTTAGGGACAGATTTTTCAGTAAGACGCCGTATAATTACACGCACATTTATAAAACAAATAACTCCATTCCCAAGATTCATTTCCTTCTACTGTAAGGCTAAGAACAATTTCCTTCTAATTAAGTTTTTGCACCCAGCTAAAGCTGCCGGATATGTGATTACTTCACGGTTTACCATAGCAAAAGCTTTAACGCTGGTCAACTTGATGCTTTTTGTTTTTATATGGCATTTGGAAATGTTTATTTGCTGCTAACGAGCAGTAAACGAATAAAAGGAAAAGATTTTATATGTACAGTATAACAAAAATAAGTCTGCTCTGCCAACAGGAAACGAGAGCTTGAAGGACAACTATGTCCAGGACAGTAAGATGGGCTTTGTGATCAACGCGATCTACGCAATGGCCCACGGGCTCCACGATATGCATCGTGACCTGTGTCCGGATCACGAGGGCCTGTGTGAGGCTATGGACCCCATCGACGGCAGCAAACTCTTAGACTACCTGCTCAAAACCTCTTTCACCGGCGTCTCTGGAGAGGAGGTGTACTTCGACGAGAACGGAGACTCTCCTGGCAGGTAAACAAAAGCTAATATCTATGCTGTCTTCATTGTTACCTACTCAACAGATGAATGAGATGAATGAGGGAATGGCTCCCTGACCACGGATTTGACGCAGGACACATTATAAGCCACGCTACACTGTATGTCATGTGTGCTGATTCGATATTGCACACAGATGTTACCACGCACAGGTGTGTATCCAAATGTAATAGGTTTAGAGTGGAACAGATTGTCTGTCTGAGGTCAGAGCTCCAGCTGTTTCCACTCCGATTCCTACACGAGTTGAGTCCTGTCACTGTGACTGCACACTCATGAAAGATGACAGGTTGGAGTTAGAGTGCTGTCACCATCAGCGCTGCTATGTGTGGAGATGTATGCACTTATGAGCACATGTCCTGGGGGTCTATAACACTCGTGTTCTCTATGACCAATGCAGATTTGGGCCACTTTCCCTGAGAACAAGGCTTTGTGTAAACATGAACGAAATGTCTGTGAGTCTGGATACTTGCATAAGCAAACCGGCCTCACTTTTTTTTTTTTTCTTGCCTTCTCCGCTTTCTTTCCCTTTCAGGTATGACATTATGAACTTGCAGTACGTAGAGGAGCTGGGTCGCTATGACTACATCAACGTGGGCTCGTGGCACGAGGGTCTACTGAGCATCGACGATTACAAGCTGATGACCAACCGCAGCGAGATGGTGCGCTCCGTCTGCAGTGAGCCTTGTTCCAAGGGCCAGATCAAGGTACCCTGTGGGCTTTGGTTTGCTTTGACACTTGCCTGGACATTTACTTTTGAATTTTTAGTGGCAAAGTAGGAAAAGCTTATAGAATTCTCAGCATTTACCTGCAGTAACACATAGTAGGGAACCTGATGAAGGCAGCAACGATATATACTCAGCGTCCAATTAACGGTTCACCTGCACATTCATGCAATTATCTAATCTAAGCTATTCATGTGGCAGCAGCGCAGTGAATAAAATCATGCAGGTGTAGGTCAAGAGTTTCAGTTAAGGTTCACATCAAACATGTGGAATGAGGAAGAAAAAAAAAAAGATCTCAGTGCTCTTTAACCGTGGCATAGTTGTTGGTTTGAGCGTTTCAGAAACGGCTGATCTCCTGAGATTTTCACACACAACCGTCTCTGGGGTTTACACAGAATTGTGTGAAAAACTAAACCATCCAGTGAGCTGTGGCTCTGTGGGCATAAACACCTTGTTGATGAGAGAGATCAGAGGGTCAGACTGTTTCCAGCTGACAGGAAGGCTACAATAACTCAATTAATCACACATTACAACCGGGATGAGCACAAAAGAACCCCCAGAATGCACAAACCTTGAGGCGTTTTCAGCCAAGAACAGGAATCTGAAGCTACAGAGGGCACAGGCTCGCCTAAACTGGAAAAATCTCGCCTTCAGTTTCGGTGAACCTTGTGCTCACTGTAGTATCTGATTCCTGTCCTTGGCTGACAGAAGTGGCACTGATGTGATCTTCTGCTATTGGAGCCCAGCCGCATCACGGTTTCTAGCGTGTTGTACATTCTGAGATGCTTTTATGCTCAGTCTAATTTGACACCGGTTATCTGAATTACTGTGCACAGCTTAAACCAGTCTCCTGTGACCCCTCTCATCAAACTGCTGTGTGATCCATGTAACTGGGGCATTATTAGATTTTCCGCTTGATTATGAGAATATTAAATTGCTGTGACTTTTGATCCCTGACTGTAGGTGATCCGGAAAGGTGAGGTGAGCTGCTGCTGGATCTGCACTACCTGTAAGGACAATGAGTATGTGCAAGACGAGTTCACCTGCAAGGCCTGCGATCTGGGCTGGTGGCCCGATAACGAACTGGCAGGTAAGAAAACTTTACCAAATCTGTCCATTTGTCCATCCAACCAGGCCAGTCATCTCTTAATCGACCTTAACGACTATATGTGTGGATCTTCATCCAAACATCCATTCTACTCATTTGGGAAAACTATTTTTTTAATTAGAACCGGAGATCTGAAAACACAGTGAGGTTATCAATCCCTCCATCTGTCCTTTCTCTCTATCTGTCTTTCTTCCGCTCTCTCTCCTACTCCGCCCCACATACCCCCACTGACTCACTTTCTTCTTTTCCTTTGTCTGCTCTCGATGCTGTGTGTTGTTTTGACAGCTGTGTGCATCAACCTGGAAAGAAGTGTACCACAATGAATTCAGAATTCCATCGATACCCACTAGCCATATGCCGAGAACAACAGTAGAAAATTGTGAAACCAAGAAATTCTGGCCTCTGTTAGCGTGAATAGGCTGAAAAGAGGGCAGGGGAAAATGGCGATGAGTGCTGAGCACAAAGAAAGTGAAGAGAAAGTGAAAAAGTAATGGGAAACAGGGCACATGGCTGGTAAATAAGATGCAATAGGATTTGTATGGCTCTCCATAAAACAAAATTAGGAATTGCGTAAACTCATAAATCTTTCTTATCAGCTAGCTCTCTTGTGTCGGTGTGTACATGCACTTGTATTTATCATCCGTTAATTCTCAGATACCTTCTCCCTCTGGTTATGTTTCCTCTTTATATACTTTCCCCTCATATTCTCTCTCTCTCTCTCTCTGTCTCTACATCTTTTTCTTTCTCTCAGGGTGTCAACCTCTTTCTCTCAAATGCCTGGAATGGAGCAGCGTCGAGTCCATCGTAGCAGTCGTCTTCTCCTGCCTGGGCATCCTGGTGACCCTCTTTGTAACCTTCGTCTTCATCCAGTACAGAGACACTCCAGTGGTCAAGTCATCAAGCCGTGAGCTGTGCTACATTATCCTGGCGGGTATCTTCTTGGGGTACATTTGCCCTTTTACCCTGATTGCACGGCCTACGGTGATCTCATGCTACCTGCAGCGCCTCCTAGTGGGCCTTTCATCGGCAATGTGCTACTCGGCATTGGTTACCAAGACTAACCGCATTGCGCGCATCCTGGCTGGCAGTAAAAAGAAGATCTGCACTCGCAAGCCACGTTTCATGAGTGCCTGGGCGCAGGTGGTCATTGCCTTCATCCTCATCAGCCTACAGCTCACACTGGAGGTTGTGCTCATTGTGCTGGAGCCTCCGGAGCCAATCAAGAGCTACCCAAGCATTAGGGAAGCCTACCTCATCTGTAACACCAGTAACTTGGGTGTGGTAGCACCATTGGGCTACAATGGCCTGCTCATCCTGAGCTGCACCTACTATGCCTTCAAAACACGCAACGTACCAGCCAACTTCAACGAGGCCAAATACATTGCCTTCACCATGTACACCACGTGTATCATCTGGCTCGCGTTCGTGCCCATCTATTTTGGCTCCAATTACAAGATCATCACCACCTCTTTCTCAGTCAGCCTGAGTGTCACTGTGGCTCTGGGCTGCATGTTTACACCCAAGATGTACATCATCATAGCCAAGCCAGAGCGCAACGTGCGCAGCGCCTTCACCACATCAGACGTGGTACGCATGCACGTGGGAGACGGCAAGGCAGCCGCCGCCGCGTGCCAGAGCAACAGCTTCCTGAACATGTTCCGCAGGAAGAAGAACAACGCCAACAGCAGCAACACCAAGTGAGTGGCTCTCTTATAGAGTGGATCATGACAAGAGTGACTGTGTTATTAAGCATTCAATCACATACCTATACAGTCTACACTGTCAGAAAAAGTGTACTGTACAGGTACATTCTGTGAACCAAGGTACAAAGATTTTGACTTCAAATTCAAAAGATTCAAATTCAAACTCATTTAGAGTTTCGAAGGTACACAACATTATCTAGGTCCTCGAACTGAAGGTACAATGGATGTTTGGCAAGCATTTTATGCACCCTAAAATTACAGTTAAGTACCTTTTGTTCTGACAGTGTACTGCAACACAAAACTGAGTTATCTTTTAGAAGGCAACTGGTTTTGGCAGTACTTGTTTTCTACATTTTTACAGTAACTGCTCAAATAATTGGCCAGTGCCATAGATTAACCCTGGTCCTGAATCAGGAAACATAACTCTGATTAGAGATTTACAATGTCTTAGGCCTAATCTGTGAAGTAAGAACTGGTACGCTGTAAATGACAGATTCTTTTATAGTAACAGGTCGCATTGATCGTGTCCTTCCTAGCAAATGTGTATAATTTCTTCTTTCTGATGTTAGCTGTGCCATGTTTTTCTCCTTGCAGCAAACTGGAGTATGTACTGTATGTAGAGTTTTGTTAGCACCAGGCTCCAATCAGCTGTCCTCTGTCTGTCCTGAGCTCTTCTCCGAAACCTAATTTTCATCAAACCACCCACCACGTAACCCCCCCTCCCTGATATTAACCCAATTCTCAGCCTCCCCATCCTGTTCTCCTCCTTTACCGAAGAAAATTAACCCAGTTATTAAGAGTGCTGCTCCGTCAGTCCCTACCCTGCTTCTTCTAACCCGAAGTGCAGCTTTCAGCTCTGAGGCCTCTCTCTGTCCCTAGCCCGTTCTGCTTAACTTGATTACACCACTGATTTCCGGTTGTTGTGTGCACAATGCTAAACCTTGACAGGGCTTTGCGCTGTGCCACAGGGATCTGAAACTATTGAGGGAAATTCCATAAAGCCATGTATTCACTTCTGCATGATGTTCAGTGCAAACAGAGCGGTGCAGGGAGGGGATGGCAGTCGGCCATCTGACATTCATAATGCTCTCCCAACAATCCATTACGTACCAAGTGTCCAGCATGTTTTAACCCAGTTGTTTGGAATGCAATGTTTAAATAAATAATAAGTGAATGATCCTCAGCTAGGAAAACTAACCCATAGTATTGGTTTGTAGGGCTGAATTTAGAATGGATGCTGTGTTGGGATGATGATGATATGATAATGATGATGATGATGATGATGATGATGTACTGATGATGTTGTTCTGTGTGTCTCTGTTGCTCTTTGGCCCATTCCCCGTGGGAATAACGCTGGGTCTCTGTGTCGTTCATAGTCCTAATGGAAAGTCTGTGTCATGGTCTGAATCAGGTGCCCGGCCCCAGGGGAGGGGGTCGAGTGTGTTCCACAGACTGTCTGTGCATGTGAGGAGGCAAGCAGTCGGCCAGAGTCAGACGGCGGTCATCCGACCCCTAACTAACGCCTCGCAACCCCTGCACCCCGAATACGACCCTGGACTTGACACAGACCACAACGGCTCACAACCTAACACCAAGGTTCTCTACAACCTCAGTGAGGAGGGCGATGAAGGGTGCCGATCCCCCTGCAACGTACACGGAACAACCCCGGATAGATGGGAGCCAGCCTCCTACTCACCTGCTCACCTGATGGGCCTCAACTCTGACTCTCTAGATGGGGGCCGAGTGGATACGCTAAGCTCTAACGTTAGGGCTTTTGATGAAATGGTGGGCAACAGAGTGAACCCTGCTTACAATCCATTATCCAATCAGCTACCTCTGCCCCTGCAGGGGGAGATGTTGTCTGAGGAGGGTTCAGAAATGGAGGCTCTTGACCTTATCCATGGCTTCCTGTATGAAAGTACTGTACAGGAAGAAGAGGAGGAGGAGGAGGAGGAGGAAGAAGAGGGTGGACAGGAGGACTTGGCTCAAAGCAAGCTTACTCTCCTCGCTCCACCCTCGCCTTTCAGGGACTCACTGCATTCAGGCAGGTCAATCCCAGGATCCCCTGCCCTTGACAACGAACCAAACGCCTCCCAGGAAGTGACCTACGCTCCCAAACAAAGCTCTTTTACACTGTGAGAGCAGGTGCTCAGGATGCAGAAAACGGCCGGCTCCCACTTCACTTCATTTATCTTATTTACTTATAGCAGTTGCTTGCTTACATGTTTTTTTTTTTCGTTTTTATTGTTACTTTACAAGACATTCCTGTCAGGAATGAAATCATTTGAAACGAGACAGCAATTCAAAACAAATGGAACGTCCGACTGGGATTACTGTTCTAAAGTTCTTGCATGTAGAAAAGCTGGAGCGGCAAAATATCAAGCTTGTTGATGTACCAAAACCTACTAGCGAACGTTGTATTCATTGGAGATTACCAGTCTGGTGCAGTTTGTATGGACCACAGTGGAAGAAACTCAGACTTTGGGTGTATAATGTACGGACTATGCAGCCTGACATCATTGTAAATCAATTTTGTTTTATATATATATATATATATATATATATATATATATATATATATATAT
>CM041004.1:8349273-8359697 GCA_022985145.1 Pangasius djambal
TATATATATATATATATATATATATATATATATATATATATATATATGTATGTATGTATGTATTTATATATACGTATTCTTGATGGAACTGAACAAACACATACAAAGTTATATACGGAAAGCAGAGTGGTGTAGACATGTGATGCAGATAAAGTCACACACATGCACATCACAGCTGAGGTCAAGACCACAAGCATCGAGCTTGAACAATCCACAAAATCCAGACTAAGACTAATTAGCTTTAGGCTTTTGTGAGTGCCAGTGAACGAACAGTCTTGTTCAAAACCATGGTCCAAGAACAAGATCTAGACCTTCTTTAATGTTCTTGATTGATCATGTGATTGCTCCAGACTTCAGCTCCACACACACACAACGTCTGGTTCTGAACAAATCATTTCCTGTGGAACGTGTAAACTGAGAGTTTCTCTCTTTCCTGTGAACCTGTGTGTGTGTGTGTGTGTGTGTGTGTGTGCTCCTGTGTTTCTGACAGCGATCAGAGTGTAATGGTAATTTTAGCACTTGCTTGGGGAGATATGCAGGGGAAGGGTTTTATTATATTGTTAAGCGAGTAGTTAAAGTACTATTTTAGTCTAAATGAGGATTTTTTTCCCCCCCTGTACTGCCAAGGTAATTACAAAAAGGGAACAGTTGGGCTGTTCTTCACAAATCTCTCTCTCTCTTTTTTTTTTTTTGTCTCATGAGAAATTTCATGCTTGAATATTTGGGAAAACATTTTTTTTTTTCAAATGTTTGTATACTGTTCAGCCATCGATTTTTTTCCCTCACACTGATGGTGTCTTTGTATTTCCCGTAAATGTTTATATGAACAGAACGTGAGAAGATTTCTAAGTTTTAGAAGCGTCTTATAACTCATAACTCCCTCTATGAAAAGGGATGTATAGTACATTGAATCTGGAATATCTTCAGATCTTTTTTTTTTTTTTTTCAAATAATCTGTATATTTCACTTTTTAAGCTTTATGGGTAGTTGCTTCTAGTGGTAACTCGTAGCATTTACAAGTGACTCTTGCGTAGGATTATGGATTTGCAACTTATTTTAATCTTAGTTTCATATAATACTATTAGAATGCAACTCTAAAAAATATTATTTAGCTGATACTACGTATTGTAATAAGTATTGCTAATTTTAATATTAAGTCTTTTTTGTGTAAGTTGTTTGGATATTTGTTTCATGTAAAAGATCTGACATCATCTGTTAACATGGTCAGAGCTAGAAATGAGGATTTTCTTTCTTTCTTTCTTTCTTTCTTTTCCTTTTTTTTTTTTTTTTTTTTTTTGGCCAGTACAAATCATGCTGTACAATAAATATTTTCTACTGAACTTCCTGTCTTGTTAAATATCTGCAATACTCCCACTGCACATACTTCCTATTGATAAATAAATAAATAAATAAATAAATAAATAAATAAATACCAAAGCGCAACTCGAAGAACACATGACACACTGAACTGAAATTCAAATTCCCTCGCGCAGAAATCCCCGCAGATTAAAAAAAAAAAAAATGCAGATCCGAAATCCTAAACGGATCTTTCTGAGACACAAAGTGCACTTCATAGGGCTGTAGAAGTCCCTCTATCATGAGCTACCTAGTTCACTTCTGCAGTGAGGACGGACATATTTTGGATTGAGCCACAAGGATTTCCTCGTGCCAGATACTTTCCGGGTCCTGTGACTTATCAGGTGGTTTGTGGTGAAGGAGGAGAGGAGAGAAGAGAAGAGAGGAGAAGAGAAGAGAAGAGAGGAGATTAGATTAGAGGAGGTGGGGAAAGGAGCGCACTTTTTTTTGGTTTTTAAGGGTTTTATCAGGTCACTGAGTGAGTGTGAAAGTCAGCAACTCACTTCTACATACTGAACTTTGTGAGGTGGAGAAACGGGAAGCGCTTGTTTGTTGAATTGTTCTCCTTTCAGCTGCACAGCATTTTGTGTAACAGTGACAGTAGCAGTAGCAGTACCAGTAGCAGTACCAGTAGCAGTACAGGATGGCTGGAGGCTCCGTGTCGGAGTGTAAGGAGTACTTGTTTAAGGTTTTGGTGATTGGGGAGTTAGGTGTGGGGAAAACCAGCATCATTAAGCGGTATGTGCATCAGCTTTTCTCCCAGCACTACAGAGCAACAATTGGTGTTGACTTCGCCCTCAAAGTCCTCAACTGGGACAGCAAAACGTTAGTGCGGCTGCAGTTATGGGACATCGCAGGTAAGGCGTCATGTTTTGGTTTGTCTTTTGTTTCGTTTTGTTTTTGTTTTGTGCTTTTGTTTTTGGTCCTGGTTTTGTGTTTTTGTTTTGTCTTGTGTGTTTGTTTTGTTTTTGTTTTTGGTCCTGGTTTTGTGCTTTTGTTTTGCGTTTTGTTTTATGTTTTGTCTTGTGTTTTTGTTTTTGTTTTGTTTTTGTTTTTGTTTACACCAGGCATGGGCGCGAGCTGGTGCAGGTTTGCCGGTTTTTGTTTTTTTTTTCCCCCACACCTGTGCAGGTGTGCTGATGTTCCCTCGCTCTGAGTTAAACAGCCGAAATGTCAGACTTCTCACGACAGCACCATCATTCAAATCTTTCTTTACTTGTTCGACACGTTTTGACGTTTGAGAAACCTAAAAAGACACAAAGCAGCAGCGGTCCGTATTGAGGTCATGCTGGTGTACATAATTGCCAGCTCGATGTGAGTCACGTTACGCGAGTCTCCGCCCATCGCAAGGGAAACTCTCATACTTCCGTACTGGATAGTATGGCAGAATAGGACACTATTACAAGCTGCACTGTTTAGTGTGGGAGCTACAGTGACAGCTGTGGATATACTCAGTTCACTCCAGTGTGTGTGTGTGTGTGTGTGTGTGAGACAAATTTGTTACTATATATTTTTTTACATTCATTTCTCTCTCTCTCTCTCTCTCTCTCTCTCTTCACACACACACACACACACACACACTAAGTTTTTATCAGATTTGACTGTTATAAACCAGAAGGGCACAAAAGAGGAAGTGAAATATTTTTACAAGACTTAAAAACTACACTTGAAAGAAAAGAAAAAAAAAACAAGTCACAAGTCTGCTGCACTGATTACTGTGTGTGTGTGTGTGTGTGTGTGTGTGTGTGTGTGTGTGTGTGAGAGAGAGAGAGAGAGAAATGTAAACTATATTAACTATATTTCCTCCAGTAGCTAAGGGGAAGCAAAAAAATCAGTTGACCAGCGACTAGAGGTGGACGATGTGACAAAGAATATTACATCATGATATTTCTAGACATTTCTACATACACAGTGTGCATCACGATATATACAATAGGTTTCCTAATAAACCTAAATAAATAAACGCAAAAAGGAGGCGTTTGAGGATAAACCTTTAAAAAAAAAAAAAAAGTCTGTGTATACTTTTAAAAGTTATTTAAAAAAAATCTGTAACAAATAGAAAACAGTGGAAAAATTGATCAAATCTGCTTGCACAGTTTGTAATTAAAAAAATAAAAAATCCATAATTTCTCAGAAAAGTTAGAAATGATAGAGCTAGAAATGAGAAAATTTGGTCAATTTTTTTACTCTTTTTAAAAAAAAATATATATATATCTGCAATACTGCCATTGCATATATTTCCTATTAATAAATAAATATTAATATTTAACGTAAAAAAACACACAACATACTGAATTAAAGTTGAAACCCATTTGCGTGACGTGGTCATAAGATCGTTGAGACCTTATGATCATTATGAATGCGTAGGAATATTTACGTGAGGTATATCTAGCCAAGATCTAAGTCTGAATTTATTTAGCCTAAATCTATCAGTACGTCTAAATCCAAAGTGTTTTTTTTTTTTTTTTCCTCTCTCCCTGCCGTGGCACATGGAAAAATGTGGTTTTTGTGCACCAGGCATTTCCATAACCTCGGAAATTGCTCTCACATGCTCAGTTTTATAGCTCTTTGTGCTTGCCTACTCATGATAATGTGCGTCATAAATCCTAGGAATGTTCTCTCGGAATCGTAGTTTAGCCTATGAAGCTGACAGTCAGTGCCGCAAAAGCCGCAGCGGAGGTTGTGATTTCTGTGGACTGATACTAGGCGAGGCGTCATGGGCATATATTTGCTTTTAATTTAATGGCAAGCCAAGGGAATTGGGTTTTTCATTAATTTGTTTTTCGTTCAAGAGCACTGGGGGATTTCCAGGCATTTTATTCAAAATCTACAGCTACTTGTTGATAGACTTTTATATACTGCCTTTGATAAGTAAAGGACATTCACACACCACGTATTTTCCTCCTTTAATGTGTGCACGCAATAAAACTGAGAAAATAAATAAGAGCATGTGACTTACAGAAACTGTTTAGAAATCTTTTTTTTCCCCCCTTGATTGCTTA
This sequence comes from Pangasius djambal, assembly GCA_022985145.1. Classification (NCBI taxonomy): domain Eukaryota; kingdom Metazoa; phylum Chordata; class Actinopteri; order Siluriformes; family Pangasiidae; genus Pangasius; species Pangasius djambal. The sequence continues at coordinate 8,353,632 of CM041004.1, forward strand.
CACATAGTGTGCTGAGGAAAATGTCTGAGTCAGTTGTGAAGGGGAATTTTACATCGTAACTCCTGACCTGTCGGTGATACGCTGCGAGGAGGGAAGTTAGTGTTTCACGCTCGCTTCCTGAAAGTGGTCACTTTAGTTATTAAAATGCACCATCTGGGCAGTGGCTCCTGCTAGCCATTTCACTTCCAGGCTGCTTTTATAAAGAAAATATCAGTTGTTCGTGACTGGATAATTAGATTGGTAGTATCTTTTTAAGGTCAGTTTTATTCCATGGTCATGTATTAGTTTATCGTGGGAAACTGTTACATCTATCGTTCTCAGGTGAATCCTGTGATTTATACCCATTATGCACTGGCAACTGTTTCTAAATGGCAGCCTGCAAGTCCTGGCGCTAGTGATCTTTTATATATATTAAAAGGTTAACTTTTTAGATATTTTGATAAAAAAAAATTAGATCAGCAGTTTCTTCTAGTCTGTTGGACTATCGTCACTCAAGATAGTCAAGTTTTGGACTATGGATGTATTCATATCATGTATAAGAATTTGGGAGGATGGACAAATGATTCACTTGTTGTTATTGTGTTTACACGTGTAAAAAAATTGTGCTTATCGTTTATGTTTTTGTTTTCGAGTCGTGCTTCCGTTCTTCAGTCTGTTTGTCATTGAAATAGTTTTTCTTCAATAGCATCCTTTCAGTTTAAAGTACATTTTAAGGCTATTCCAGGCATACAAGAAGGGCTAGAGTCGTTGGCGGTGGAGGCATTCCCATCTACGCTGTTGGCATTGAGACCTACTTGTTTTTACAGTAGCCAGTATTAACTTATAGCTGTATTTGCGTTAAACCATTGCACACCTTCTAAATTTAAGAGAAATTATCAATTGTAATTCATTGTAAACTGAAATTAAACTTTATTTCTTCGGATGCCAGTTGCCTTAGTTGTAGGTTTGATAGGAGAAATCGTGGGAGCTCAGAAAGCTCCTATAATTCCAACTTGGAATTACCACTTGGATGGTAATTGATAGAGCGCTCCCACTTCTGCCTGCTCCTGAAGGAATTCTGACCAGTTATACCCGCTTCTGCAGACATTTTCAACCAATCCTGCCTAGTCCCGCAGATGCTCTTGACCAATCCTGTCTTCTCCTACAGACACTCTTGACCAATCCCTTCCCATCTCTGCAGACAATCTTGACAAATCCCACCTACTCCTGCAGACGCTGGTGATCAATCCCACCCACCTCTGCAGACGCTGGTGACCAATCCCACCCGCCTCTGCAGACGCTGGTGACCAATCCCACCCGCCTCTGCAGACGCTCGTGACCAATCCCACCCGCCTCTGCAGACGCTCGTGACCAATCCCACCTACTCCTGCAGACGCTCGTGACCAATCCCACCTACTCCTGCAGACGCTCGTGACCAATCCCACCTACTCCTGCAGACACTGGTGACCAATCCCACCCACCTCTGCAGACGCTCGTGACCAATCCCACCCACCTCTGCAGACGCTGGTGACCAATCCCACCTACTCCTGCAGACGCTCGTGACCAATCCCACCTACTCCTGCAGACGCTCGTGACCAATCCCACCTACTCCTGCAGACGCTGGTGACCAATCCCACCCGCCTCTGCAGACGCTCGTGACCAATCCCACCTGCCTCTGCAGATGCTCGTGACCAATCCCACCCGCCTCTGCAGACGCTCGTGACCAATCTCACCCGCCTCTGCAGACGCTCGTGACCAATCCCACCCGCTTTTGCAGATGCTTTTGACCAATCTTGCCATCACGCCGACCTTGACCAGGATAAACGTGATACTGAAGATAAATGACTGGATGTGGTAAAAGTGTCACACAGCGTCACATCCAGCATGCTCCCGTGTTACTCAATGTGACTGTTCTTTTTATCGCAAGCTCCGTATCCGTCCACCTGCTCCCGCTTTCACATGTGTAAAAACCTCTCACAACCTTTGTGTTTGTGTCCTGCGGTAACCCAATCAAGACGCACACCTCTAGTAATGGCCACAGTTTTTCCCAGTCACGAACTCATAAATATTAGTACCATAAGCATAAATTATTTTCCTATTTGTCAGAGGGAGAGGCCTCCATGACTCCCTGTCATGTGCTAATGGAGAACAAGCTGGTGGGTGGGAAGGAATTGGCTATGACAAAATATGGGTGCAATTCCATGTTCCTGAAACAATGAAATCGATACATGTGATATCTTGCTGACTAGTTGAGGGGTCCTTTGCAGACATTTAAAAAAAAATATATATTATCTTTTAGTTCGTGACCTTGATGGTCTCATCCCCTGACCCTTCTTGGTCCTAACTTGCCATCACTGAAGGTTACGCAAACTATTGGCAACAGGCGATGTCAGTATGTATTCTTTTTACAGTATTCATTGTCAACATGACCCCCTGCAAGATTCAACAATAGCCCCACTTCCAGGCTTTTCAAAAGACACCACAATGTCTGTGTACTGCAAATGTAGCTTGATTAATGGTTTTGGGGTTGGTGACCACTGCTGATGTCATGTGAAACCCCCAGGGACCATGTTTTCTAATGTTGCAGTGTCACAGATGCTTATCTGTGAGTGTTGTATTCCCTTCCCCTCACTATCACATCAATATGTCTGGAGCTAAAGGCAGGCCTTCTAGCTTATGGCTTTCTTGCACCCTGTATGAGAACCTGCCATTCTATGATGAAAAGATGTGATGATAGTACATCGGATTCCAAGTGACTCTCTCGGAGCACATCATATCATGAGATCTCAGGGTTCATACACATATACAGCTTTGGTCATTCCTTTCCGTCCCGTTCAGTGATGCATTGCCTTTGGAGAAGGTGAAACAGAAGGAGACTTTCATGTGAAGGGTTGTTGACTGTTGCTGAAATTGCAACCACGCCACATCATGAACTTCAATGGCAGTGCTTTTGAGAATTTGGATGAATTCTGCAAAAGCCAGTGGGTTGAATGATGGGAAATGTGTTCTGGAAAATCTCTCTAGGACTGAGAGTTCTGTCTCTTTAAAGGAAACACGAAGACTGCGCAAATTGTCCTCACGTCCTCTTTAGATCTTGCTTTTTTTGTTTAGAGGAAAGAGAAATAAAGAGATCGGGGGAAAGTTGGGGATCAGCAGAAACCTGTAGATGGATGAGACTGTTTTGCCTTTGGTTTCGGTTAGGTCTGTTTATAAATGGAGTGATTTGGGGGTGAAGAAATGATGTGTGTGTATTGTGGTGAACTGGTTGGTGGTGTGCGTCTAGTTCAGGTACTGAATGAGCTATAGAGAGCCCTGACCTCACATATTACCCACAATTCCTTTAGTCGACTGGAACTCCGTCTCAGTATAACCCAGTGCTAACCCAAACTACTGTATATATGTGAAGTTTATATGAATCATGCAATTTTGTAAGATGCTTTTGCATAATTTCAGCTGGCTTCTCTCCGTCCAAACCAGGATTAACTTAAACAGAAGAGATCAGTGTAGAACAGTGCAGAACTATACGCCCTCTATTAACCCTGTTAATCAAGCAAGTAATTGGCACTTTGGTGGAAGAACTTGAAAGTGTTTTTTTTACTCTCTCTCTCTCTCTCTCTCTCTCTATCTCTATCTATCTAATGATTATAATGACCCTGACTAGAAAGACTGTAATCGAGACTTTCACTGAAGATGTGTGAGTTGGAGCCTGAGTGAAACCAGGGCTTTGTCCTCCCACTGTAGCCCAGAATAGATATACTCCTCTTGGGCTGCCTGAGAGAGATGAGCAGATTACAACCCTGGAGCTCCAGAGAAATCCAGATCCTTGTTCTCTCAATTTAAGAGAGATGATAATGCCTTTACCTCTCTCTTCATCTCAAAACTGAGGACAGGAAATGGAGTGAAAGGGCTGACTTCAAGAAGTCCAGGTCTCAGTAACCAGTCTTGACCAGTCTAGGACTAAAGAGATTGTGGATCCTGATATGAAGGTGTTTGTGACTTCTAGCAGTTGGCCTGGCTGTGTTTTTTTTTTTTTTTTTTTTTTTTAAATGACCTTGGTCCTGTTGAATATTTAACAACTGTATATGGTTGACTTAGTGTAGCTGTAAATACTGATGATGTACGTATCTCGCCTGGGAACCATTCACTTTGACCCATTTAACCTTTATTCCCAAACAAACCTTTAGGTGATGCCTGTGTTTTGCCTCATCACTTTATTACATTTGAAATGAAACTGTGGGCTTTGCCATAATTTCTACAGCCAAATAAAAGTCTACAATATTTGTTCATGTCCAATAATTCATTTATATGCCAGAATGCAGAATGACACTTTGTAAATTATAACAGCTATTTCCGTCTTTAGCTAATCAGTACAAATGGCTTGTCGGTTCATGTTCGGTAAGAAATTTCTCTGAAATCTGTCCGGTGTTTTTTAGAGCTAGTTAAATGACAAGCCCCTTGAGGGATGTGCCCTGTGCAGACAGCTTGCCTCGTCCCTGTCTCCGTGCTGCTTTCGTTAATGGCGTTGTCAGTGAGATGAGGGACACTGGGGCTGGTCAGTGTCTGAAGTGCAATGCTGTTTTGTTGCATACTGGGGGGATACTTGCAGCTGGCTTGTCTGGCTTGGCCTGTTTCTATGACAACACACCCACGAGATCATAACCACGATTAGGACCGTGCAAAGAAAAACTTGTGGTTGCCATGGCTATGGGCGAAGACTTTCCCTTGTTCTTTGGCTTTCGTTCTCGTTATTTCTTTTGCTTCTTCTTTTTTTCCCCTCTACCATGTTCTCCATTGCTGTCATGACTGTTTTTTTCATGTTGGCAATGTTTGTGTGTTTTTAATTATTTTTTTTATTGGTATATTTGTTACAAAGGGGTTTTGTGTTAGCCTGACCTGGAGATAAAATAATGTAGTTGCTGAAAGTCAGTTTAATAGAGTAGAAATCGAAGCATTTGCTACTATATTTTAGAGTGTTTTTTTTTTTTTTCTTTTCCTAATTTAGAATTTAATGGCTGCTATTAGCAGGCACTAGTGACTCAGGCTTTGTGTTATTGAAGAAGGTATGGATCAGTGATGAATGACAATTGATCCTTGACATCATGAGCCCATGGGAGGCACAAAAGACCTCTTTTCACACACTGACTCACTCTAAGAGCAGCAAAGACGGCCCACGCTATTGATCAGTAGCATTTATTGAGATTAACCCAGAAATAGGTATCCAATACACACTCCGCATTGTGATCCTCGGCAAACAGAGCTCAGTCCGAAAATCTTTCAAAGCCCCTAAAACGCTGCACATTGAATAAAAGAATAGTTGAGGAATTATGGCTCAGAGACCAGAGATTATATGCTATTATGATGAGTTGTTTTCAGTCACCCGCCTTCCATTAAATCACACGAACAAAAGTGGATCACTTACAAATGTTTCCATTTGGCCCCTCTGGGACGTACTTATGTTAAGACTGAACTGTTCAAACAGTGACGTGGGTGGAAAGCAGAGCTGAGTGATTTCAGTGAATTTACAGGATTACTTTAGTAAGCTTGGTGTGGTGCAATCAGAAGTTGACTGCATTGCAAATTGTACCTCCTTACTGCCTGTCAGGGTTGTTGCTTCTTCATTTTATTATAAGGTTCGAAGCAAAAGAGAGTGTAGTATGCAGATATTGCAAAACTCTTGCATCATAAGTTTCCATAGTAGCTGTGTGTGTGTGTGTGTGTGTGTGTTTCTGTTCAATCTGTAACTTGCTATTTGCACCTATTATGCTGCCATACCTTTTGCTTTCAACCAAATTCCTTCTCAGTTCTTTTCTTTCCCTCCGCTCAATAACAAATTGCTTCTATTCCTGCAAGTGCTGTTAATAGATTAAACCAGGGTGGAATTCTCATTCATCTGGTACTTCTCCTCTTCTGTGGCACATGAGCTGAGGTTGATTTTCTCATGAAGCCTACAATCAATCCTCTAAAAATATCCAAGTTAAATGTCAAGATCTCCAGGAAATGAGAGCAAGTGTACATTCAATGGCCAGTTTAATAGGAGCACCTGTACACCTGCTCATTCATGCAAAATGATGCAGATGCAGGTCAAGA
>CM041004.1:8377766-8427319 GCA_022985145.1 Pangasius djambal
AATAAGAAGCGAGTCGACGGTCAAAGTCTCCAGAAGAACTGCGGCTGCTTCTGCAAGATGCTCAGTAACACTTCCAGCTCATTTCCTTATCAAACTGCACACACTGCACCTGAGACACTGTTTATTTATTTAAAGCGAAGGATCGTCACATTAAATACTGACTCTGTTTCATTTATTACTGTTTACTGCTCTTTATAGGGATTTTTTTTAATGTAGAAACATTTCATTTCATTATTTTTGAAGGCATCTTTGCTCTACAGCATTTCTTTGCACGTGCCTAAGACCTTTGCACAGAACTGTATACATGTGTGTGTGTGTGTGTGTGTGTGTGTTTATATATATATATATATATGAATTAGGTGTCAAACTCAAGCACAATCAACTTTTATATATACAGTGGGGTCAAGACGTCTGAGACCCCTAGTGAGAATGCTTCTATTTTGCATTCTTTTCTAATTTAATACAACAATTTTCACTACAGTGAAAACTGGAATCTCTGAAATATTTGCATGAATTTCAGAGTTTCTTAGAATTCGGTACGTCCGGTTTTTTTTCCCCCCTTTTCTTTAATGACACGAATTCTTTAGAATCGACTTCCCAAGTTTAGTGCAAAACCCTGCGATCCATTTTAGATCCGAGTGCCATCTGATCACGCGCTTCAGTGGAAGAGATTAGATTAGTCATGAGGAAAATCTGACCTTCTGGGCAAAGCAGTCGACATGGTCAGTAATACAAATTTGCTTACGCCTAAACAGGGACCTGGAAATTGTGCAGAATCTTGAAGGTTAAATATTGAAGATACTGAACATTTACTTTCTTTGTTTGAAGTATTTCTAAATTCTAAAAACGTCTGTTTATTTCCGATTTTAAATGAAAAAAAAAATAAATAAATCCCAGATTTTCAGTGTGGTGTGAGACTTTTGGACCCCTGGACTGTGTATTTATAACGGTATAGCGGTGGATCCTTTCGGGCCTGTGAGTGTCTTAAGTGGCCGTTTTAATGAATTCGCATGTGGAACATCTAGAATGGCTGCATGCAGAAGTGCCAGAGATTCTATTAGCCACGATCATTTAGCTTGTGTATTTTGTCAGTTGTTCTCGATCCCTTAGCCAGTGTCACTTTCTGACCCCTGGACTGGTGATAGCTGGATATTTTGGATGATGGACTACTCTAAGCTCTAAAATCTAAAATGCAGTAGGCATGTGCCAGTAACAGAATCATTTTTATTTGGGTAACCATGTGGAAAATAAAGCTAGCTACAGATGAAAGTTTGGTTCTCTGAACGCTGGATAACCTCCATGGGCGGTGTTTTATACATAGATATGCTTATGTGCGTGTTTGCACCATGCTACGACCTCACGCAAAGTAACTTTTACTTATTTGCTGCCGATTATCCAGTGTTCATAGAACCACAGCTACATCCTTCATTAGCACTCTGTTTCACCCCTTCTCACTGCCAGATGTGGTGTTAACACCTGGATACCACCTGCCACATGCTCATGAGGATCCGTCTGGGAAGGTGTTCAGAGATAATCACCTTGCTCACACCCCTAGGAGAGGTGATGCTGACCTTGTAGAATCTGGGGAGGTGCATGGTGATGTCCGGGTAGCTGCACCGCAGACCTCCTGGAGCGGCTGAATTCTGTGCAATGCGAACAGAATTAGCGAAACAGGTGGAAGCATTAGGCCTCATTAGGCCTCAAGGAAAATAGCAGGCTAGTGCATATTGTCTCAGAGGGCCTTTCGGGTCTGCTAGGGAAAACCACGATCAACAGTGAGTGGCTCTCCCATCTCCCGTGTGTTCACATTCCATCAACTTTTCTTTTTCCAGCATATGTTGCATCTCTGCGTTGGGTCATACATTCACAATTCAGTAAATCACAATTAAGACAATAGCCTGCCGCAGTTCTGAATATTTTTAAACGCAGGTCTGGCATCCCAGGATAGATTTTAACCAGTGTTTCAGCACTTGAATTATTTTTCAGCAAGTCCACGCACGTTGTACAGTGGCGCGTGTGGGATGCGGGCGGTCGCTACGCTACAGGTCTGGTGTGAATACTTTATAGTGTGGAAAAGTTGAGTAGTAGTGCACTGCGGGCCGTTTCTGTATTTTGAAAGTTAGCATGGGCCGATTGAAATGAGACAGTGGACCGTATTTGGCTTGTGGGCTTTGAGTTTGACACTTATGGTAGAGGAACCAACTAAAATAGATAAGAGTGTAGAAGTTTATACACTTAACCCACCGAGTATACAGGCTTACTTTCAGTTTCTCTCCTGTAATGGCATGCACTAATTTCTGGTTAAATATTCCGGCAAATAATTTATGTAACAATATTCTTAGCAATTCTTTGAGGACCCAGAAGGGAAGGTTAAGATCCCAGCATCTTTGAGTGTTCACACCTGGAAACGGCCCTTGGAGCACATTGTTGACAAGGTAAGAGTGTGAAACCAGAAAGATCATTCTTACATTTCATCATCATTCCGTGTTCTACTCTAATCCAATTGCACTGATCGCTGCACAGAACACAACGCAAGTGTAATGGAGCAGGTAGAGCACCAATCCGCACTAATGTATACTGGACTCAGGATTATTACACTTTTACATTTGTCTAGAGGTATGACTAAGAAAAGGATGTTTATCTAATGCTTCCATGTGGGTCATGGAAACCACGGAGCAATTGATGCACCGCGTGATATTTTATGCAAAAAGCAATTTTGATCCAAACTGGTGCACTGAGGCCAATCAGCTCAACTTCTGCTTGGGCCTGTGTGTGTGTGAGAGGTCTAATTGGCAGAATGAACCAAGGTCAGCCTCTGTTTTCATTTCCATGCCAACGACGGGCCGAGGTGACAGAACAAAGTCTTCTCCCTCGGAGTGTGTGCGTGGCTTTAATTCAGATTTGATTAGGGAGCCTTTAGAGTCCATTAACGGATCATAATCATGCATTCATGGAGCATTGTTTCTTCATAACGCCCAGTCTGCAATGGGTCAGCATAATCAGCGAGAGCACTGGAGCAAACAGACATTTTTAAAAGCGTGACAGCGTGCACATGCGTGTGTGTGTGTGTGTGTGTGTGTGTGAGACAGAGAGAGAGACAGAGATGAATAAATCAATTTGAAACAGAAGCTGAATGTCCCTGTTTTCGGACAACGATATTGGATATGTCAATTTATGCTAATTCCCAACTATGTAAAATACAATGGTTCTGTGTTTTTGTATCTTTGTATCAGATTGTTTTTTGGGTTTTTTTTTTATTCAGATAAGCTGATTTCCTATTATTTTATGCCAGGCTCCAGTTGTTGTCGAAAATGAATCAACGTTTGATCTCACTTCAGCCAATGAGCATTTGCTGTCCAGTGAAGTAAGTACCAAGAGACCAACTTGTACCATGGACTGCGCAGTCATAGGGTTATAGTGATATAGCTTCTAGATGTTTTTCTCAACTCCACAAGCATAACCAGCCTCCCAAGGTCCCAGCAGTACCATTCAGCACTCCAAGAGAATACAATTGATCATAGTCTCATCACATTGTAGGAAGGATAGCAGAGTTATCATCAATATAAATGATTTTCTAGCCAAGCTGGGCCGCTGCCAGATCACTGGGCAGTGAGACAAAAGCGATACTGAGTCCACAGTGAATGGTGCAGTGATGTATGACTGAGAGAAATCCGTTCTTACCGTTGTTCATCTCATCACTCAGATCATGCGCTGGATCATCAGTGAGATCTACATCGTGTGGCAAGCGTGCAACAGACAAGCAGGCGAGGACAACCCCCTCTCTGAGGATGCCACCTCCAGCCCCTGGAGACCCTGGGAGCACATCTATTCCCTGTGTAAAGCTGCGAAGGGCCATGTGCCTCTTTACAACGTCTACGGGAAATATGTGGTTCGGCTCTACTGGATGGTGGGATCTCATCTCATGTTGCCATTGTTATTTCATTGGAATTGGAAAATAATCACACAATGACATTTGCACTTGTTTGTGAGTTTGTGCAGTGTAATAAGCCCAAGTGCAGCTGACTTTAAAATTTTAGATTTTGTTGGTGTATTAGTAAGGCATTAGTGAGATGTTGTAAGCAGCAATATTTAAATGCTGAAAATTGAGCGTTTTTAACGTTTTAAACATTAAAAACATTTTAAAACCCTATTTACTCAAACACATTAAAAAGGGGGTCCCATGTGCAGAGGCTGACTTGAGAGAATGCCTTACCAAAGCTGTTCTTGTGAACCTTTATTCCAACACCAGAGCCATTCCCTTTAGTCGTTACTATATAGATTACTGACATGCAGATGCTGAATCCCATGATGTATGCACATGTACAGACACAATATGACCAAAAGTATGTGGACACCTGACCATCACACCCATATATGCTTCTTCCCCAAACTGTTGATACAAAGTTACACAGTTGTAAAGAACGTCTCTGTGTGCTGTAGCGTTACAGTTTCCCTTCACTGGAAACCTGCTCCAGCATGACGACGCCCCTGTGCACAAAGCGAGCTCCATGAAGACATGGTTTGAGAAGTTTGGAGTGGAAGAACTCGAGTGTCCTGCACAGAGCCCTGACCTCAACCCCACTGAACACCTTTGGGATGAACTGGAACTGGAGACTCCTTACCCAACATCAGCGCCTGACCTCACTAATGCTCTTGTAGCTGAATGAACACAAATCCCCACAGCCACGCTCCAACATCTAGTGGAAAGCCTTCCCAGAAGGATCTTTATAACTGGAGCTCATTATAACAGTAGCGAAGAGAGACTAAAACTGGAACTGGATGTTCAGCATGCACATGTGTGTGTAATGGTCAGGTGTGCACATACATTTGGTCATACAATGCTGTATGTTAACGTTCGCTTAAATCCCCAACATGGTCATATAAGGCCGGATTGCCCAAAACAGTTAAGTTCTTAGGAAACTTTGTAATAATATCCACATTCTGCATATGTCCATGTTTATATCTGGAGGCATTTTTAAGCCTCACTTATTGTCTGCAGTAATAATCCATAAACGACAGATGCAGAACCATATACGCTAAAGGTGTATAGAGTTCTGTGATCCACTCTAGGCTGTAAGAGCAACCACTTAAAGAGAACTTTTGATCAGGCTTATTTGAATGAGTCCAAAAGAAAACGATTAGCTGGTTTCCTTTGCTGTGGTGCAGCATTAGAGAAAGCCCACGCTGACCTCAGTGTGATATCGACGCTAGCTATCAGGCAGTGAAGCATGATTAAGAGGTGAAACCCTCCACACCTACTGCCACGTACGTCTGCTTTCTTCCTCTTTAGGATGCCCAGAGATGTCCTGCAGGCAGTGATTAAGTGAGAACACGAGTCTTATCAGACAGCTGAGTGTGTGTGTGTGTGATGGGTGTATAAATATGTCTCTTTCTGTGCTATAGCTTCTCTCTAAACCGCCACTGGCCTTAGTTGCACTCGGACTTGTCCAAATTTGTTTATCTACATTTATTGGCATCTCAGTGGCTTGTTTAAAGATAATTTAAGAAATAATGTTTTGACCAATTGCACAAACAGGTGATTCAGACCTATAGGTGTCAGTGGGTTTCAGTTAAATGTCTATGCCAAAGGCCTATCTCTCTCTCTCTCTCTCTCTCTCTCTCTCTCTCTCTCTCTGTCTATTAAAATCAAGTACACTTCAGTCAAGGACAGTACCCCTACACTAATGGACTGTGGATATTTCGAAGAAAAAAAACAAAAAAAAAACCTCTTGACACATGCAGCTTTTCTCGAGCAAAGTACAGTCAAATATGAGAGGGAATATTTTGTCTCAAGTGCAGTTAATGCGGTTAAAATCATTACAGGGCAAACCTTCACAGTAAATCCATGAGTGCTCGTGTTATCCAGCAAAGCCTCAGCTGTATAAATTGCCTTCAGTTAAACATTAATGGTCCATATTAAATGAAACCGAGTTTCGTTTGGTTATAACACTGATCCTGCAGTGTGTTTGCATCTTCTGAGGTTTACTAGGAGCATGAATCTGAACAACGTAGTTTTGGTTTTGGCATGTATGTGCAGTATGTATGCGTGCACACACATTTTCTCTCCTTGTCTATCTGTCTCAGGGCTGCTGGAGGAAGATCACTATTGATGATTTGTTGCCATTTGATGAAAAAAACAATCTGCTGCTTCCAGCTACCACCAGCCAGTCAGAGCTCTGGCCTATGCTGCTGGCTAAAGCTGTACTTAAGTTGGCCAGTACAGAGTAAGTACATTATCATGATTGAAGCTTGGTTAAGTAAGTTGAAATTCTTAAAACGAGAAATAACAACAAAGCTGATGAGTACCTAAAACCAAAGCAGACCCTTGTCTGATTTTATTCTGCTCTCTGTTCTAGTATTACAGTTGTTTGGATGATTGTATTGCTCTCTTTATGAATGTTTTAAAGCCACGGTATAAGTGTTCCCATGCAAGAATCAAAACTGACCTTGTTTTTCCTATGATCTTTCTTGAAAATGCAGTGATTTTAAATGTACTTCTGTTCTGATTTTTGACTCTGCCATTCATGCACACACTTGCAGGGAAACATGCTATTATCCAATTCTAGCGTGTTTCACCCCAGCTATCTTCAAGCAAGAACGCTGAGCTTGTTTCACTCTGAAAAACATCGCGTTATAGAAGAGAAATGTGGCGTGATTTCAGTCTCACACTGTCTTTAAAACATAACCACCAACAGACATACTGACACATGCAGCATAAGTTCGCCTGTGGTAAGATACGTGTAACTGGTGACGTTTGAAGGCCTGCTGCGTCTGTGCACGTCACTGTAAGACAGCCATGCTGATGATGGCGCGGCGTTTGCGTTCAAGTCGAACTGGTGTTAGCACGGCAAGAAGAGAAGCTGTGAAATGGTGCAGTTAATTAATAGCTGCTGGACTGCTTGAATGCAGCATCCCGTGAGGCGCAATTAGTGCATCAGCCATCTGGATTCTTCAAGAAAGAGAAGGAGAAAGGGAGCAATAGGCCACGCGCATGCACACAGACACAGGCACTTGATTCCATGAAACTGTCACATAATGAAGTTATGTATAGCGGATAGATTTGCTTGCTCTTGGTCGTATTGCACCCAGGAGAATGGTTTAATTTCCCTGTGTAGCTCGTTTCAGTCAGTTCACAAGTGTAGTCTCAATAACAACACCATCTTGGACTTACTGTACATTTATTGATGGCCTATTTCCTCCTTTTCTGCCTCATCAGCGTAGCAACTGAGCGTGTGCACTGAATGCGGCCTGCAGTAAACAGGACGTATAGAAAAACAGCCCACAGTCACATAGACAAAGTGGCCTAAATGAACCTTGATGCTTTTTGGAGTTGGAATGAACACTGCCGTTGCTCTTGTGAATCTCCTTAGAGTGGTGCAAAATACCAGCCGAGAGCTAGAAGATTTCAGCATCATCCGCTGTCTGACGGGCTGGATCCCGGAGCTTCTCCCCCTTAAGTAAGACTCTTACTACAGCTCCCATTCTGCTAACCAGTTATTTACACTGTTATCCACTGTCCTTATGGGACTCGGATGGTACCATGCCTATCATTTGTATATCTCCTGACACCATCGCCTCTGTCTTGCTCATTAGGGATAAATTTAGGGATAAACTTAGAAATGTAAAAGTTAGATCCTGAATTTATATACAGTATTTCTGTAAAGCTGCTTTGTGACAATGTCCTTTGTCGCTATTCAAATAAAACTGAATTAAATTGAATTTATTACAAACTATAAGACGCACATCTGCACACATCACATGCATTATCGCCACTGTTTACACTCAGCACTGGTCACATATGGACACTGGTGGTGCATTGCCTCATTTTGCACTGATTTGGATATTCCTAACATGTAACCCATATACGAGCATTTTCACATTGTTTTTATAAGGGTTCTTAAATTTAAAGTGATAGTCATGCATGCAATTTTTGACAACATATGCTATTTATATACAGTACCTGCCATTTTTTTTGGTATTTATGCATAGGGCTCATATGGACATTTCTTCATTTTTTTTCTGTCAGCTGATTGAATGGAATTGAAAATGTATGTGTGCTATTGAATTCTCATAAACTGAGCAAAGAGTGTTTAATCAATATTTCACAATTTATTACTCACTCAATTTCACTAACTGCTTCATCTTACTTGGGGTACTTGCGCTACTGTCTGTGTGCATTTCCTTCCTGTGTCTACATGGGTTTCCTCCACGTTTGGCAGTCCCAGGTTAAAATATGTCGAAGAAACATGGGAATACCTGAAAAACGCCATTCTCCCAGTGTCCATAAACAAACCAGTAGGTGGCCTGGGTATGCTAAATTGCCCCTAGGTGTGAACGAATGTGTGCATGGTGCCCTGTGATGGACTTGTGTCCCATCCAGTATGTATTCCTGGCTCAAGCCAGTGTTCCAGGGTTAGGCTCTGGCCCATGGTGACCCCGATCAGGGGAAACCAGTTCCTGTAGCTGAATGAATGAATATACACACAGTGAGGGTGAAGGACAGGAGATACAATTTTATTATTAAAAGGTCTCATTTATCATACACTTGCTTCTATGCATGGAATGTGGTTTATTAAGTTATTCTTGAGCGCGAGGATGTTTATTTCACGTTTATGTAGAATTACTCCACACCATGCCTATGCAGAAATCTCTAGTGGTAGAAAAGTGTAATTGAAGGTAAAGTGATTATTAGGAGCTCCCATTTCTCTTAATTCCATTTAATGTCTTCAGGATAATTGACAGAGTAATTTAAAAATGTGTGGGATTTATCAACATCCAGTGCATATAACTGTGCGTAAGCATGTGTGACAAATGCCAGGGTTTTGTGTGTCCTGGTGGTTCTTACGCACAGAAATAGAGCTTCTTGTACACATGCTTTGATAAACGAGACCCCAGGTTAGCAGGGAAGGCCAGTATTTCAGACAGTGCAACTGGCAGAGCTGTAATCTATGTAATTCCACAATCTTTTATTTCCATTGCTGGGAATAAAGGTTTCTGTGACATCTCTCTGTCTGCTATGTCTTCGTGAACTGTGTAATGTTATTACTCTCCCGCTGGGACTGAAACAGGGCCTTGCTTTCCACCAGGCTATGCAGATACAGTCCTGCCTAGGCACTACCTCTGCCACAGTGGTTAAGCAAAAATGGCTGCAAACATTGCCCTCATTTAAAACTACTATCCATTCATCCATTCATTCCTCTGTCTATACACACACCCACCCCACCCCCAAGCAAGCAAGCAATGAACCAGTCCCAACAGCCTAACCTGTCTACCCAACCCATCCACCCAACCCATCTACCCATCTGACCCACCAGCCACTCATGCAACCAACCCGGCCAGGCCAGCTAACCAACCAATGCAGTGCCCCATTTAACCATCCACCCACCAAAACATACACTCACTCACCCAACCAACCAACCAACCACTCACCCAACCACTCACCCAACCAAATCAACAAAACAACTCATAAAAACCACCCACCCATACAACCAACCATCCATCTACTCTTTATGCCATCTTTCATCCTCCCTTTCTCTGTTCTGGTGTACAGCACAGTGCTTCTTGCCTTATACCCTCTGCCACAGGAACCTTGTCAAAGAATGAAAGTGTGTGTATTCACATCAAGTGTCTCACACACTGGTACAGTATACAGATCTGTTTGTATATACAAGTCTCTATGTGTACTGTATGTTCGAGTATGGCCAAGTATCTGTGACTCTTTCTGAGTGTTTGAACAAGGGTATGGGATCTCATGTACACCATGTTATAGCCCTTCTAGTGTGCTGTGCTCAGATTCTTTCCACCTGCGGCCGTTCAGGCCTGGCAGTGTACACCAGCCATCCTTAAGCAAAACCCTGTGGCTAGAGGCTAGATCATTCACAGTCCAGGGTAATTCAGTTTTGTAAACTCCCAGATGGAATCATGGAAAATACAAATGAAGGTAAAAAAAAAGACATTAATAAACATCCAATTGGTTATTGTTTGTCTGTGGTGCTGTAAGGTGCATGGTCAAAAAATTGGAGCAATTATGTACAGTATATTGATTTCAGAAACATGATATTTTCCGCTAATTGCTGTTGATTGATTAGCACAGCTAGATACGCTCCCTGTTCATTCAGCTGGTTAACTTTGGCCATTGATCTCCGTAGCAGGACATTAATCAGACACAAAACAAGGGTTTTTCAGTTAGACATGAACCTGAAGTAATAGCTAAAGATGATTAAATACTACAATTCTGTTGTTCATAGTCATTTAGGGAGTCATGACTAAATGTAGGTTGTTTGTTTGGTTGCTAGTCCCAGGTTGAAATATGTAGAAGAAACGTGGGAATACCTGAAAAACGCCATTCCTAAGTTTCAGGAGACGGAGGAAAGCTCAGAGGAGACACCGCCATCAGTCGACTCCAGTGCCACCAGGGACTCACCAAGTGAGTCGCCTTCCCCAAACAATGGAAAACAAAAAGGTACTGGAGTTTGTCCTAGAGTACACACACACACACACACACACACACACACACACACACAGAGTGTGTGGAATGGAATAGTCTCTGAAAAATGAAACACTACCTATGAATATTTTTTAGAAGAACATTTTTAAATAATAACATGAATACAAAGGTATGAGTATGTTTAAATTTTACCATATTAAAAATCATTCTTTAAAAACCACTGAAGAACAATTTGGTATGGAATCTCAGATACACTATATGGCCAAAAGTTTGTGGACACCTGACCATCACATCCACGTTGTTGTTGAACATCCCATCCCATTTATTCCCCTTTGCTGTTATAATGAGCTCCACTCTTCTGCGAAGGCTTTCCACTAGATGTTGGAGCGTGGCTGTGGGGATTTGTGTTCATTCAGCTACAAGAGCATTACTGAGGTCAGGCGCTGATGTTGGGTAAGGAGTCTCCAGTTCCGGTTCATCCCAAAGGTGTTCAGTGGGGTTGAGGTCAGGGCTCTGTGCAGGACACTCGAGTTCTTCCACTCCAACCTTCACACACCATGTCTTCATGGAGCTCGCTTTGTGCACAGGGGCGTCGTCATGCTGGAGCAGGTTTGGGCCTCTGAGTTCCAGTGAAGGGAAACTGCAATGCTACAGCACACAGAGACGCTCTATACAACTGTGTAACTTTGTGGCAACAGTTTGGGGAATGGGTGTGATGGTCAGGTGTCCATATACTTTTGCCCATATAGTGTATAATATAATCACTCTGTGGCCAAAACTACAGGACTAATTTGAAACATTTTAGTTAATAAGTTCTAGTCCTTTGCACCTGCTGACTCCCAATGGTGCAATTTTACAAATTAAGGCTTTAATAAGTATTAAATGACTTTATATGACCTTAGATGTTAGGCTATATTTTTTATCTAGTATTATTTATTTGTTCTTATGCAAATTAATTCATTTGACATCATGACACACAGTGGATAATATCCTACTGCTGAGCTAGTAGTGAGAGAGAGTGAGAGAGAGAGAGAGAGAGAGAGAGAGAGCAAAAACTAGTGCTGGTTAAAACCTGCTGTTAAAGCTACTGAATACCACACACTTTGATGATGTGGCCTCCCCTGGGAGATTTCCATTTCCATTTGAAAGTCTCTGGATATTTGGTATAATCATAGTTTTAAATTAGATTATTTAAATCAGATTATTATTATTCATCAGTTTATTATCAGCCATTCCTAAAATACTTCCATACAACCCATTATTCACATAAAACCTCCCCAAGCTGAGCTTTTCTAGTTTGTAAGTATGCTATTAGAACTAGCATATTAAACCCATTCAGCTAAACAATGCTGATCAGCTCACAGTGTGTGTGTGTGTGTGTGTGTGTGTGTGTGTGCATGCTAGTGTTTGTTATATTTATGCCTGTATATCGGTATATGTGTTGCTATTCTCCCCTTTGTGTAACATGCATTATTTACTCTAAAAATGTTGCTGGGGCATGAAAAATTCATTGACATGCTGAAATCCTCTATGTTCTTTATAAAAAAAAAAATGTGTATCAATAATTCCTTACCAGTGCAGCAATGGGCTGAATTGGGCTACATTGGGCTGCATGCTAAGGTCAAGGTGGGCATATTCGACAAAGGTTTACTGGTAAAACAGCACAGTTTTAAGGAAGCGACCCCACCTGCTCGCAGGCCTCACTTCCCCTGGGTGTATCATCCACTAGCATAAATCAAAAAAAAAAAAAAAAAAAAGCTAGCATTCTGTATGTTGATAGAGAATACTGTGACACAAAGACCACACAAACCACAAATCCTGAAAATTTGACAGTGATATAAGAGAACGTGAAGACGTATCGCCATGTCGTCTTGAGTTTCCTGTTGAGAGAGAGGATTAGCAGTGCCATATGGCTCATCTGGGTCATTAGCCTCAGTAGGTTAATGACTGAATTACAGCACGATAAAGCTGGAAGGCCTGCTATTGCGATCCTATTCTCACTCTCCGTCTTTTCCTCTCACTCTCTGTCTTTTCCTCTCACTTGCACTTGGTACCAATTAATCAGGGAAAGATTGTAACATGCTGTGGCATACATAACTTGGCACCAAGCCCTAGATCCTCCATGCCTCAAGGAATATCTCCTCCACACACTTGCGTACACATATAGCTCATCCTATTAATATTGCAGGAACATGTACAGTGCGTTTTCCCTTAGAACTTGAAGAATAGGTCATCTCATTAACCCTAGAACCCTGTTCCATATATTCAATTCTGTAAGGATAGGATACTATATCCTTACAGAACCAGTGAATACTCTCCTGACATTTATGACCACAACGGATTTAGTTCAGAATGTCTCTCTTATTCTCACGCTCATTCTCTCTGATCACTCTCTGTCTGATGCTCCGATCCTAATGGGAGCATAGTTGCTGACATTCTGCACATTCGCAACTCAGTCGTGAGCTCGTATATACAAATGTATTTCAAAAACATGTGATGTCATGTTTTGTTCTCCTCCCAAATCTCTGGTCCAGTACAGCATGTGCCATGGTTGCGCAATTACACATATGTACAGCATATGCACCTTTCTTCTGTCTGTCTGATAAGCATCTCTCTCTCTCTCTCTCTCTCTCTCTCACCGGTCTAGGCAGTGGACCTCCTCCTGCTCCTCAGATAGTGGTGTGTGCCAGTTTCCAGCCATTGAACCTGCAGGAGAAGAAGACCTCCATGCTGAGCCAGATGGTACTTTCGAAAGCTCTCTCTCCTAAATTCCGCAAATATTGAAATATATTCAGTGCACAACAACAGACAGCTCACAGTACGCCGGCACGCAATACTACAACTTATTTGCTACTTCTCAAAACTTCTCCTTGGACTAAGCGTGTTAAAGCAGGAAAACAGTTTAACACTTGTATTCCGGGTCAGAGCTCAGTATCTTAACATAAAATACTTACTGCCTGATATTCGTACAACCCAGTACTACAGTATCTGTTGAATGACAACGTAATAATGTCAGGTGTTATGCAATTATTAATCCATTCTCTCGGGGAAAATACGCAATTTTCCATGATAATGAGCTTTTGTCTTCTCATGACCTCAAATGAATTATCAAGATAACAGATATCAATTATACATAGATAACAGTATAATGCTTCATTCAACTAAACGCCGTAGCTTGTAATTTCCAGTCTCCATTCAGGCGGTCTTCTCAACTCCGAGTTCAGCAAGTGAAGGCAAATCAACATGGCTGCTCACAGCATGAAGACTAAACAGACTGGCACTTCTTACCTTTAAAATGGGTTATACTGTGTATACAAGTATTAGCTTTCGATCAGTCAACACACAGACATATTCGCTTCATAAATCTATAACGCTGAGCGTAAATTCATTGTATTGAGGAGGTAAATATACATCACTCGCGAACATCACAGTCATCTTAATTTTCCAAATAACAACGTAGATAATACGATCTTGGTTTTGAGCGTCGAGTAAGCCCACTGTGTCGTTATCTTTACAAACGCCAATCATCTTTTTTCAGCTTGTTTCTCTCAGCCTAGAATGACCCTGAACATAACTTCTGTAATATTTAATTTTTAAAAAATTAAATAAGCAATAGCTTATATTTATTAAGTAAATTAATTTCCGTGCATGAATCATTATACTGAAAAAATGTAGTATTGTTGCAGTTACATTTCAAGTGATATGCCATATCTGGGAAAAACAACAACAACAAAGTTTATGATGTAATTATCTGTAGTGGTATAATATCATGCTAGCAATTAAATTCTAAATATAGAATAAAGAATATCATGCTAAGAAACTGCACATAATCTGTTGACTCTTGCAGTTACTAAATGCTTTATTTTGTTCTGTATCTATCAGTTTTTTTTTTTGGGAGGCTTCCAGAGACCACATATTTATCTCTCTTCATCCTTCGCTCTCCGTCAGACAGAACAATCATATGTTCAGATCAGTGCCGGCTCTTTAACTCGTTATTAGCGTTTTATGCTGCAAGCCATATAAATGGTTAGATGTGCAGTGTGTTTGTGTGTGTATGTTTTATTCAGGCAGACGCATCACAGACACTGCGACAATACGGGCTCTGTCAGCTCTCCAGCCACTCTGTACTGCTGACGCGTACCAGGGACTGCCCCCTGGTGGATGTTTTGAAACCACCCCCCGTGCCTCATTCGAAACTCATCTGGACTCCGAATGAAATCAATATTACAGACGAGCCCAGAAGTGAGGGCTTGTGTGTGTGTGTGTGTGTGTGTGTGTGTGTGTGTGTGTGTGTGTGTGTGTGTGTGTGTTTCTTACATAGACTCACTGACGTGTCCTCGAAATACAATACTAGGAGATAAAGCATACAATTTTAGAACTGTGTGTTTTGTTTCCCACAGAGGTCCCAGTCGGGAGGCCTGAGCAGTATGTAGGGGTGGCCAGTCCTTTCATCAGCTTCAAGCTTGCATCTCTTAAAATGTAAGCCGTGTGTGTGTGTGTGTGTGTGTGTGTGTGTGTGTGTGTGTGTGTGTGTGTGTCACTCCTACTCCCTGCAAAACCGTGGTACTGTTTCCATAATTGCTGCAAGGTCTGGCTGTGTGTGTGTGTGTGTGTGTGTGTGTGTGCACTCTGTGCTGAACAGCCAGGTGTTTTGTGTGTGTGAAGATGTGTAATTGAGTTAAGTACACTCTTGTGTGTGGGAGGGAGGGTGCATTCAGATATCTAGACAGCTATCAAGCCTCAACATTGATCTGTGAGGCTGTGCACCGTGTCTCTCGCCACATTCGTGATTACGAGTCAATACACAGCTGCATAGCGCAGACTCCATCATCGCTGCTTACTTACGGGTGGTGGTGGTGTATTTAAGCAGCTTTATGGCCCTTGTGCTTGCATGTTTATTTAGTACCTTTGTGTGTGTGTGTGTGTGTGTGTGTGTGCATGTTCTACTGCAGTGATTCAAAGACGGTTTCAAAGCCAGTTGGCCAAAGACGGCACGCATGTACCTCTAATCTTGCTTCGTTCTTGGAGTCAGAGGAGAATGAGGCTCCCGACCCCGTTCAGCAAGATGCCACTGACAACAACCGCGACTCGCTGGATGCCACAGATACTGAGGTACGCATCTAGCTGCACTATGTGCCAAAAGTATGTGGACACCTGACCATTTCCCACAATGTTCCCAGAAAGTTAGAAGCACACACTTGTCTGGAATGTCTTCGTATGCTTTAAAATGAAGATTTTCCTTCGCTGGAACTAAGGGTCCCAAACATGTTTCGGCATGATAAAGACTTAGCTTAGCCATGTAGTGTGTATAAATTGTAATAACGGACATGAAATGATGCGAAAAGGTTATTCCAGAAGAGGACGTCCATACAGTCATGTCTGTTAAAGGGGCAGTATGTAAGTTTTAGCAATATGTAAGCTGCATTGCAATCACAGTTAAAACATTAACGAGCCACCCTCTTCTTCTCTTGAATTTTAAAAAAGTAGCTTTCAAATCTAACGAACGGTCTGTTTTGCGTGCCAGGTCGTCCGGAATTTCAAATAATTTTGAATGTACGGTCAAAGTCTTGACAACAATCACGAGGACGATGGGAGTTTTTGAGAGAAACGCGTCTCGTCGGTGTTAAAGTTCGATTTGGAAACCTGATGGACAGGGACGTTTTGCTCTGACGTGCCGTCTAGCGATGTACATGAGATACGTAGCGAGTGTGTGAACAGTGGCGCTCACGCAGCATATATAGGTATAACCCGGACCACTCTGCTTCACACTGGGGCGTATTACACCACCCCGGCGTGGATTCTTTTCCTATTACACCACCAGTGCTTCCTACTAGACTGGTAACTCAGTGCAAGGAATATTCCTTTGGTTTTGAGTCATTTGTGTTGCACATACTTATGTTTCTGATATAATAAAATGTTTAAATGTCACGATAGTTCTATAATGACATATCTGGAATGTAGAGTGGTCAAAGCTTGGGGTGATTATTCATAACGTCATGTTTGGGAACCAACCTTTTGTACGACACGACCAGGATTTACCATAGTTTACTATTAAACTACCGTGAACCGAGGGATTTTTCTTATTTTAAAAGATACTACTGGTCTGTAGGGGTTGGATCGTCTGTCGCTAGAGTCATTCTCTGAATGCAGCATGTGTGTTGATGTGCTTGTGACACAGCTGGGAGGCTGAAGTGAACCCTGCCTGCCCCTGCAACTCGTCTGTCCAGCTCCAATGTCACTAGCACGGTTTCCTCCAGCGCATGCAGAGAGAAAGGAAGGAGAACGGGGAAACTGGCGCTGTGTTATGTAAAAAAGGACGGGTCACGTCCTCCATGGTATAATAAGCAGCACAATTAGCCTGTCAGTCATTAGGGCAGATGTCTCACTGGGGGTTCAGGAAGGACCAGTCCAAGCGAAATGGATGGAGTGTGTGCGTGTGTGTGTGTGTGTGTGCGTGTGTGTGCATGTGTGTGCGTGTGTGTGTGTGTGTGTCCAGTGAGCATGCATTTGTAATGTAAAGGGATTTACATTTGGTTTAGTGGCTCTAGGAATTCCAGAAACGTGTGAAATGCCGCTCTGCTGAAGAGCGTGGTGAGAGCACCTTGCTACAAAGCTCTCCTGTCTTCTCTTCTCCTCTCTTCTCCTCTCTTCATCCCGCCATTCCTCTTTTTCAGACATGAGGTGACTCACGGCCTGTTTCTGACTCACTGGTGCTGTCGTTCGTTAGATGTGGCATGGAGAGAACCCCTAATTGTCCTCCACATCTAAATGGCACAGTGGGATGACTCCTCGGGCTTTATAAGTGGCACAAGGTTGAGGGAGAGGAGAAAAAAAAAAAAAAAAAAAAAAAAAAGGTTCCAGCAAGACTGTTGCCATGGTGCCACCCACTTCCTTGCGGTTTTAACAAGTTGTCTTAAGACCCACTAAAGGAGCGTTTGCTTGATGCCGCAATAGCTTGACTTAATTAGTGGTTAAATACTGACACGCTAATCAGGCAGTGCGGCTAATCCCTACACCATCGCAGCATCTTCCTACGTTTGTAACTCTTCCTCTCTTGTAACCTTTTCAGGGTACGTTGCTTAGCCTTCAGTGTCAATGTATTTTATCTTCAGATTGTGAGTGTAATTTATCTTAAGCTCATTATGATCCATAATTAACACTTAAGGACCACTGTGAGAGTACGTTTGCATTGATTGTACCTTGGGGAACAAAAATGGTGTAAGCGAGTCCATGACCTTTTTTCCCACCAGTGTATTTGAGTGGTCTAATTTATTATTTCTTGGAAGAAGACAGGCCAGGGTTGAGATTGCTCTCCGAGCAGACGTGAATGCCTTCATCTGTCTTTAGACTGTTTTCTCACTTGGTATTTACTTTTTCCTCTCCTCCCAGGTAACAGCGGAGGACAAGAGGAAGGACGAAGGCGTTGCTAATGGTAATGCATGTTCACACAAGTTGCTCTTGAGCTGCTCACCTGTGTAGGCTGCACATTTTGTAGCATCAGCCAGCAGCATAGTGACAGGGGTTTATCCATACTCCAGTGGAAGCATGTTGAGTCATGATGATCTAATTATAATGAAAATTGAAATTGAGAGTAAACGCTGACTGAAATACCATCTTTGGTTCGTTTCATCAACCGAGTGCACATTTTGAAAGTCTGCTTCTTTGTCTGGTGCTCCTTTGTAACATGTGCCATGCAATTGGAAAGGAAGCGAACATGAATGAGCAAGAAGACATATGATAATTCGCCACGCGGCTTTCTATCACCCTCAAGTCATTGTCGAGCCGTCAGTGTGCTGATGCTAATAACTGCTTTAATGGGATATGATGGCTGGCTGAGTGCTCTGCTATCACCATTACGCTTTTTCCACTACCTCTCTCTCTCTCTATCTCTCTCTCTCTCTATCTCTCTCTCTCTCTCTCGCCTGGTCTTCTAGTCTTTCTCTTTTTAAATAGCATTGCACAAACAGACAGATACCCACCCACGCAGGCACACACACACACACACACACACACACACACACACACACACACTATCGTTTCCATCTCTCTGATCATGACTCTGCACTGGCCCCTCATCACGACAGGCCAATTACATGCTTTCCTAGGGAGCCTAGTGTGTTGCTTAGTAACACCTGGAGTGAGCTAAATGAAGCGGGCTCTGCAGTGGCTTCTCTGGAACATCTAAATTACTGCTGGTTCCTTCTTCTTAGCAGGCCTGGCTTTAGTTTGTAACTGAGAATAAGTTTGCAATGTGCATTTACTGGAAGAACAAAGGCGCTCATAGACTGCGATGAGGTCATCCTTTTTTCGTTGTTGTTGCTGCTGTTGTTAACACTCTCAGCTCTGAGACCAGCTAGCTAATTCTGACCCTAACTGATCCTGGACCCTGACTGCTCCTGGAAACTGATCCTGGAATTAGACCACCAAGACCTCAAAGATACAGTGAGATGTGAGAACTATGTAAGCCATAGGGCAGTTTTCCAGGGTGCATTTCGAATAGAAACCAATATAACTTCTATTTCTTTTTGATGAGATGAAGATAAAGTTGTAAAGATTTTATAAGAAAGAAATAACACGCAACAAATAGTACGTCTGTATGAAAATCAGGACGATGTGACCACTTGATACTGAGTGCCCTTACCACCCCGACGTGGATTATTTTCATATAACAGCACAGTATTGAGTGTTAAAACCACAGCAATTTGCATAAATAAATGTAATTTATTAATGAACGACATATAGCACATTTCCGTGGTTTATAATTAGGTTTAATGTTGTGGAACGTCATAGAGGAAGTTAGGAGATAGATAGACGAAGTTAGTTCCTGTTATCACTTGCGTTTTAGCCATGATAAACAGTCGTTCCTTCACCAGCCTCTCCTTTTGTTTCTCTCTCTCTCTCTCTCTCTCTCTCTCTCTCTCTCTCTCTCTCTCTCTCTCTTAAAAAAATGCAGCTTGTCATTTGACCCAAAAAACCAGGAAGCTTAAACTCCTCTGTCCTGAAGCCTGGGAAACTTTGCACCCTTTTGACCCTTACACAGCGCTGACACCCAAGACACTTTACAGAAATATTAAATAAATGTCTCCTAAAACGACAAGTGTGAACACATCAATGGACATTTGTTTTACTTTGTTAAACAAAACATTTTAAAAATCTGTTCATGACTAGTCTTACAAGTCCATGTGAATGAGCTGTTATTATAGAAACAGTAACGTATTAGAACGAGCATATTGATATGAAACTGCCGTTCACGTTACAGCTGAAGCTACTGTCCGAGCTGTTATGCAAAAACAACGCACACCTTCTGGCCAATCAGATTCGAGAACTCAACCAAGCTGTGCTGTGTACTGAAAACGTCACTGACGTCATAGGATCAACAATGAACCAGATTATTCTGTCGTTTTTTCCGTGATGATGCAACATGTGTGATGCAGTAAGTGTAACCAATCAAGAACAAACGGTACTGCGAACTCAATCCCGAGTACAGTTAGTTCCTGTTCAGCAGATGGGAAAAGCTTGCATCTAGAACCTTTGGAAGTGGACTAATAAAAAAAAAAAAGGCCTAGTGGTCATTTTAAGTGCCAAAGGTCATTCGATTTTGTGCGATTGAAAAGGACCTTCAAACAGTGTATAGGTGTTGGACCATTTGTTCACCCATCTGCTAAAACACTGTTAAAAGTAACTACAGGTTGTTACGTTGATCCACACCTCTGCCTTATGAGCTGCTTCTTTATTGTGTAATAACACTAACACAAACGCTGTAATTTAGTTGATGGATATGACTGAAATAGAGCTCATCACCACGGCTTATCCTAATTCAGAGCAAGGCTGCCAAAACTCCAATTCTGAAGAGCTACAGCAATTCACACATTAGTGTTGTCCCTGCTCTCACACACCTGATTCCACTCACGAAGTGCTTAGTAACAAACTGATGAATTGGACCATGTGTGTTACAGTACACTGCTCGTTAATGCTCATTACTCCAGGGTTGGAGTGTGACAGGCACATTGTGTCTGCTAACATTCTGCCCACTTTTTTAACTCATGATTCATCTCATAAACTTGTCTCATAAGTTGAATTAAGAGTGCTGGAGCATGGAAAATCCCAAACCTGTAGAAATCACTTCAGCCATGTGCACAATTCTACTGTCATACAATTGCTGACACAACAAGCACGACGAATGAATAACGAACAGACGGGATAATCATCAAAACCCTAGCCAGTTTCACTGTGGCACTGAAACAGGTTCTGATCTGTCAGGTCCTGTCTGTTACCCTTGTTATCGTCAGGTGCTGATGTGACAGACTCCTCCTTGGTTCCTGAGAAGGAAACCACACCAGTCCAGGGAGTGCATTCGCAGGAGAAGGCCATGCTTCAAGAAACATGGGTCCACATGCAAGACTTCACCAAGTGCTTCCAGTGAGGGTTCACCCACAGAAACATTCATTACTCGATGATGCCAAATGACCAGCATTTCTCTGGTAATTCTTGTCAATCATGTACCTGTGATGCTTCTTATGTCTATTTAAAGGACGCTGCTGGTTTTTCACAAGGAAAACAGCTACCGTTACCAGTTTCAGAAGTCACAGTTTAAGGTAAAGTAGTCATCCTTTCATCAAATCTATATGCATACACATATTAGAAACCTTCTGAAGCTACAACTCCAGCACGCACTCCTGCTTCCTGGGAGGATGGGACCTCTATAGACTTGCATTTATCCAAAATTATTTGCTGATTTTAAAGGTTTAAGTCCCTTACGTCATCGCCTTATTCAAGTATTTTAATCCTAGTCAACAAAAAGTCTTTCTAAACTGCTATGACCTGTAGTTTCTTATACGCTTATTCTCTAGCTCAGGCTACAGCAGTGACTCTTCTGCACCAGTACGACTGAGTCACCTGACCTTTTTGTTTGTTTGTTTGTTTGTTGGTTTGCTTAAGGGAAGGTTTGTTTGCAGTTTTCCGGGTATGTTGCTCATTTTGATGTCTAAGCTAGCTCGCAGTACCGATATTATAGCTAGCAAACCAACATGAGTGAGCAAAGTGATGTCATAAACCAAGGCAGCGAACACTACCTTCATAACAAGTTTCATAATAATTTATTAACTGCTAGCAAATGTCTGCAGAAAATGAGCTAGCTAATTTAGCTAGCTAGTTAGTGATCCTTTGAGTAATTACGTTTTTAAGCCATAAAATAAAGCAAAACTTTTACATGGATGCTTAGACATTACACCAAAACAAAATTGTGTATTGTTGCAGAGAAATGCAGTGCGTATCTGTTTTTTTTTTTTTTTTCCAATTATGTGTGATTTTATTCGGCAGTACATTTATTTCATCCATACACACTTTCACTTCACGGCATGGCGAAGGAGTACCTGTACGGCTTTAATATCTATATCTTTGATTCCACATGACTCAGATGACTCTACACATTAATATTTACAGTTGTTGTACAACAAAATATACCTCCCTCTCTGTTTCTCTATATCGCTGTGTTTCTTTCCCACTCTCTAAGGCACAAGATGAGAAGGGCCGTTACTTCCTGTCTGTAGATAGCCTGCTGCCTACAGAGATTCTCATCTGTTTCTCAGCACTGATGCGCTGGGGAGATACCAGTCATGAGCGTAAGACACACACACACACACACACACACACACACACACACACACCAGTACTGTCTATGCATTATACTATATTTAGGGATATTTACAGTATGTTTTTGTGTATGTGTGTCTTACGTATAGAAAAGGATTGCGTGCCCAGGCCTGGTCATCTGGGTGTAGAACCTTTTTCCTGGAAGAGCGTCCAGGCTCAGTTTCCCCTGCTGACCATCAACACCTCGTCTTGCAAAGCGGCTGTTCTTTCCCTGCCACCAGGGTAATGCAACTCATAACCATAATCATAAACTGTGGTCATCATTCTAATCATCATATTCACATTGCGAGTGTAATAACAAAATTAGTTTACCTATTTTTCAACCTCCGATTACAAAAGTATCTCTGCCGCTGCTATAATACAGGCCATAACCCTCAGTGGGATCGTTTCCCTAACTATAACTATAATTATGATGTTGGCTTGACAGAGCCAGCATACCGTTCTCCATATTCTTCTTCTTATTATTATTATTTTTAATTATCTAGCTGCATCGTTGTGAGAACTTACCAGGGGCAATATGAAGACTATGGCTTAAACAAGTCAGTCTGATTCAGCGCCAGTGTTTGTCTGTGGTCATGCAGACCTGTTTCTCCTCCTCACCATCCCATGATAGGAGAAATTCCTTCAAATCCTTTGCAGTAGTTTCCCCCATATCGTCTTGACTACCCAGCTTCCAGTTGTAGTTAACACTGTAGCCAACACATAGTGCTCTACTAAAGCTAATCTAGGGGTTAAATTAGCACCACGTTCTTCATGCATCACCAGCAAGGCTTTCTGTGAGAAATATATTTCTATGCTGCAGTGTTATATTGTCAGTCTAACATAACTAGACACTTAAAGCCTTCTTTTTCCACCATTTGGATCAGCAAAATATCCATAGCTAAGTTAAAGCTGTGGTCATAAGTTTACTTACATGTTGCAGAATCTGCAAAATGTTAATAATTTTTTAAAAAATCATAAAAATTGCATTTTGTTTTTTTTATTTAGTTCTGCCCTGAATAAGCTATTTCACATAGCAGATGATTACATCTAGTCCACAAGGCACAATAATGACTGAATTTACACAACGGAACCAGTTCAAAAATTTCCATACACTTGATTAACGACTGTTCTTATGTTTTGTGATAGTTGTTCACGAGTCCCTTGTTTGTCCTGAGCAGTTAAACTGCACACTGTTCTTCAGAAAAATCCTCCAAGTCCTGCACTTTCTCTGCTTTTCCAGCATCTTCTGTGTATTTGAGCCCTTTCCAGCAGCAGCTATATGATGCTGAGATCCATCGTTTCACACTGAGGACAGCTGAGGGACTCGAACACGACTATTACAAAAGCTGCAAACGTTCACTGATGCTCAAGAAGGCAACACGATACAGTAAGAGCCAGGGGGGGTGTAAACTTTTGAACAGGATGATCGGTGTAAATTGTTATTTTGTTTAAAGATCTTATTTTTTTCTTTAGTACTACCCTTCAGAAGCTATATAAGGAATTTTTTTGTTTCCCAGAAGACAAAATAATAACAATTTACACCAGTCATCCTGTTCAAAAGTTTACACCCCCCATCCCGGCTGGCAGGACCTGGAGGATTTTTCTGAAGATCAGTGGGCAGTTTAACTGCTCAGGACAAACAGGGGACTCATGAAGGGACTCAGTATTAAGAATCAATATTATATTGTCTTTGAAATTATACCAGTGTTATCATCAACAGTATCACCATCCACCCCTAGTAAGTGTCACACCAGTGCCATAATAATAATAATAATAATAATAATAATAATAATAATAATAATAATAAAGCCACATTGTGTGCTACTGTGGTTACTGAAACATCTTACGGCTAGTATTAAGGAAATGTGTGTGAACATATCGTGCACACACTTGCTGTATGTTCTGTTTCTGACAATGAAGACAGCTATCTTTGAGGAAACCCTAGAGAGGGAAAGAGATGGACCAGTCTGCTATTTCTAGCTCCATAGTGGCCTAAAAGTAGGGGGCCTATATTCAGAGGTCAGAATGCTAGGAAAAGGCAGATTTATCAGGCAATGTAAAGAAAGAAAGAGAGAAATAAAGGTCAAATACTGGTCTACCACTAGTGTGCTTTAGAGGCATGATCTGTTCCACCTGAAACCTAAATTATGTTCTTCATAAGCAAACCATCTACTCTTGACTTATCATGACCGCATTGCCGGCAAAAATGCCTAATTTTGAGGTTATGAAACGCTTTCCAGCCCCTGCACTTTTCACGTTTGTCTTACATTTCTCTCTTTTTTTTTTTAAAGTGTTAAAAACTAGAACCAGAAAAGCTGTTTGAATCTATGCTTTATGCATATGTGTGTCAGACTGCAAGAGAAATGCGCTGTTTGCTGATCTGGCAACCCTACCTGACCCCTGCTACTGTAGATTTTTATAGGATGCAGGAACCCCCCCCCCCCCCCCCCCCCCCCCCCCCCCCCCCCCCCCCACACACAAAACGTATTAAAGTTTGAATTTAGTGACGTTAATGTGATCCATGTAACTCAGTGTTAAAACAAAGATTGTGACAGCCGATTTGTTTCTACTGTAACTGCGACATTATCTTTGATTCTTAAGCTTATCATCGGTCATTTGTGCAGATTAAAATCAGAGTATCGTTTCAAGCATTTCGTGTGCTGCAAAAAAATCTTTGTAGAAATACTTTGCAGTATTTTCTAGCTTTCATTCCTTCCACTGAATGGAGAATGTTTTTAAGCTGCGTCCTTATGCTTTGTAAGCTTGAGGTGGGTGTTTCATGGACTCTTTCCAGGCGTCATGTTCTTCGTATGCACACGCGGGTGCTGTTCGGCGTCCACGTGCAGCTCTACAGCAAGACGGCTTTCATATTTGGAGAAGAAGAGGCAGTGATGCCACACCTAGAAAAGGTATCCAGTTGTAGGCCTGTTTAACCCTCATATTTTGTCCACTCAACATTGTATGGTAGTACAGGAAAGAAAAAGACAATGTTCTTGATCCTCCTAATCACAGCAGGGAACAGTTGGAAGTTTTTAGCTTGTTACTCAGCGCCACAATGACTTTATATAATCTCTGCGATATAAATGCAGTCCCATGACATCCAGAATTGCTGGCACCCTTAATGACAATGAGTAAAAATAAACAATTCTATGCATCCAACACATGAACAGGCACCAATCGATGACACACTAATATGCTTTACGGTGAGTATAACCATTCTCAGTCTTAATCTAATCTGATGTAATTGTAATTTCAATAATGCTCAGTTCGCGTGCTGCATTTTCTGGGTTGCTTTTGGGCATTTTGCTGGCATGATTTCGTACATCGTGACATGCAGTGAACGTATAATACTGCTGTTATCGCACCGTGTAATGCAGCTTTTAAGTCATGTACGATGTGTGATGTCTGTAGGATAATATGCGTGCACTTCAGCTGATTAATGGGCCACATCTCGGTCTCTTTCACATGCTTGCTGTCTTTCTTTAGGAGAGTCTGAGGTTCTGTGAGCAGGCTCTGTTGATTCTCAGGGCTCTTGGTGGAACGGTCAGATCCTTCTCGAACCCAAACGAACTCCCATCAGCCACCAGGACACTGGAGGAGGCTGTCCGGCCTCCGTCGCTCAGCAAAATAGCATTCGGGGAGCACTGGAGGGTGAGTGTCTCACACACGTTGCATACCTGTTCACGCACAGAACCTTGTCACAAGTTATTGTCTGTTGTTGTGCTTGGCAGGACTTTAGTCATGCGGTGTATCACATGTTCTGCTGTGTGCTGGGAAGAAAGCTGACGTCCGAGGAACTGTTTGCAGTGCAGACCCTGACTAGAGACCCCACTCCTCACTCCAGCAACTCAAAGGACACAGGTATGTGCGTCATCATGTGTTTCTCAAAGCACAACTCAGGACCTGAGAATCACGGAGTGTCTCTGGCACATGTATGTAGTGATATATGTGTTTGCGTGTCCTGTGTGTAGCAGATGGTGTTCCAGAGGGCTGGAGTGGTCGGCAGGCCACAGAACAAGAAAAACAGGCAGCAACAATTTTGCAGGCTGGCTGGAAGGGCTACCTGGTGAGAGAACTTCTCAATGCTGCAAGACCAGGTAACATACCCCTGCTTATTATTACTGCCCCATAACCTGCACATTTAGTATAGAACTATTATGACTATAGACTGTAAAAGAGATCGCTTACCTCTCTTGGGCAAATAACATAAATACAAATGCAAAGGTTTATTATGTTTGTTATATTTCTAAAAGAATTTCCCAAGGAAAAAAAAGGGGTTAATGGATAATACGATCAGAGACCGCAGAGTACCCTCTTGATTTCTCCTGCAGTGTGTGCGCGTGTGTATGCATATAGGCACACATGCACTCAAGCCCTCTAGCTCACACTTATCAATTAAGCTGCCAATCACTCTAAGTAAGAACGACAGCCCAGAGAACAACACTCATCTCTTTCTCCGTCTTCATCTCCTCATCCATCTGGATCTATCCCTTCAAGCATCCATTCCTCATCTCACTGACATGCTGATGGATGCATGGAGAGACAGAGAATCAAAACAGATACACGACAGATAGGGAAACTACTTAAAAATAGGAACACTGACAAATTAGAGAAAAGTAACACAGAGAGAGAGAGAGAGAGAGAGAGAGATACATAATCTATATGGACAATTGCGGAACATAGGCAGACCCACACAGAAGCCACATTATTCCAACTCATATTTTTACCAAGATCCAGACTATTTAAGACGATTCCAAATCCAATTCGAAATATTTTGAACAAAATTCATTCTTGCGTGAACGAGCAGTGTGTCATGGTAACCAGATTTCATTTGAGTGACACTGTGACTCATTCCATAAGCTCATCAGCACTGAAAGAGAGCACACGTTCGAGTCACTGCAGCTTTGCAAATGCTGATGTCACGATCCAACATTTCTAAAAAAGGGCCCTTATCTGGCTCAGATCTAAACATTCATCTGTTCACCTCCAGTAACCGCTTCATCCTGGTCAGGGTTGTGGTGGATTCGGAGCCAGTCCTGGAAAAACAGGGCGGAATGGGACACCAGTCCAGCGCAGAGCACCGTGCATACACCCATTCACGCTTATGAGCAATTTCGCTTAGCCAGTCTGCCTATCTGCACGTTTTTGTGAAGTGGGAGGACTTTCAGAAATATTCTTCTCTCTTACATCCATAGCATGTATAGAAAATGCAGTATATGCCTTTTTACAACTTCAGCCTGAGTCGTTTTTTTGTTTTTGTTTTTTTTTGGTGGGGGGGGTGGGGGGGTGCTATTCAGGCTCTGAGGAGAATCAGAAAGTTGCCAAGACTCTGTTGGAGATGTGGGCTTCAGTGGAATCGGACATAGAGAAGCATGCTGTGTCTTTATTGAGGTAAATTACTCATTTCACCATCTGCTGGCTTAGTGTGGCTTATGTCTCAGTGCACAGTTTTAGAAATGTTTTTCATTGGGGGCGTCAAGTTTAAACGATTGTTAGTTGATTCACAGAGCATGCATATGTGTTTGTGTGTGTGTGTGTGTGTGTGTGTGTGTGTGTGTTCTCTTGGAAGGTGCATGATCACGAACAATGAGCAGCTAGTGGACCTGTACCCGTGTGGTGGGGATGAGTGGACTAAAATTACCTTCACTGATTACTCTGTCCCTGTCCATGAAACAACCAGCTCCTGGGTCCTGCTTTTCAGGTCAAATTGCACAAGAAAAACTTTAACCATTAGATAAGGCAATATCGTAGTCATAACCATGGCATGTGCATTAGCCACAATAATTATGATGCAAGTTACTGTAGTTTAACAAGTGTGCTGTGTTCATTAGGTTTCTTGTGTGTGCACAGGGAGGTCGTCCATGTTCCAAAAGCCATATTACTTGTGCCTAAGATCTACTCCCCAGTTCTGTGTCACCTTCGTGTCGTCAACAACGACACTGGGGAGGAAGTACCTAAATTCTTCAGCAGTGTACTGCCATTTACATACACACCAAATAAGGTGTGTGTACAGTATATGTGCGTGTATGTGTATGAGTTTGTGGTGTACATATTATACAACAGTGAGCCAAAACATTATAACCACCTGCCTAATATGCCACCAAAACAGCTACGACTCACCGAGGCATGGACTCTTTAAGACCTCTGAAGGTGCCCTGTGGTATCTGCCATCAAGATATTGGCAGCAGATCCTTTAAGTCCTGTAGGTTGTGAGGTGGAGCCGCTGCAGATCGGACTGCAGATTGTTGTTCCAGCACATCCCAGAGATGCTCAATCAGATTGAGATCTGGGGAATTTGAAGGCCAAGGCAACACCTTGAACTCTTTGTCATGATCCCCAAACCATTCCTGAACAATGTGTGCAGTGTAGCAGGGCGCATTATCCTGCTGAAAGAGGCCGCTGCCACTGGGGAATAACGATGCCATGAAGGGGTGTATCAGGTCCACAACAGTGTTTAGGTAGGTGGCACGTGTTAAACTGACGTCCACATGAATGCCTAGGCTCAGGGTTTGCCAGCAGAACATTGCCCAGAGCATCACACTGCCTCCATCAGCTTGTCTCCGACAGTGCTTCCTGGTGCCATCGCTTCCCCAGAGATACAGAGCACACCTACCTGGCCATCCACGTGATGTTAAAAAACAAAAAAAACGGGATTCATCGGACCATGCGACCTTCTTCCACTGCTCCAAGGTCCAGTTCTGATGCTTGTGTGCCCATTGTAGGCGCTTTTGATGGTAGACAGGGGTTAGCATGGGTACTCATGGATTGTGTATTGTGACGCATTCCTCCTGTAATCATCATTAAGACGTCTGTGACTGTGGTTAGTTACTCACCACT
Organism: Pangasius djambal; assembly: GCA_022985145.1. Lineage (NCBI taxonomy): Eukaryota > Metazoa > Chordata > Actinopteri > Siluriformes > Pangasiidae > Pangasius > Pangasius djambal. The sequence goes on from CM041004.1 coordinate 8,406,685, forward strand.
GCTGACTGGGAGCACCCCAAGAGCCTTGCTGATATGGAGATGCTCCAACCCAGTCATCTGGCCATAAACATCTGTCAAAGTTGCTCAGGTCTTCACGCTTACCCATTTCTAATGCATCGAGTATGAGCACCGACTGTTCGCTTACTGTCTACTATATCCCAGACCTTGAACCATTGTTATGAGATACGTTATTCGCTTCATCGGCGAGTGGCCATAATGTTTTGGCTCATCTGTGTATCTACTATAGATGGGCAACAAATCAAAATCAAAGTGTCAAGGTGTTGAGCCACCATGAGCTGCCAGAACTGCTTTAGTGTACTTTAGATTCTACGTCTCTGGAGCTGTACTGGGGAATGAACACCATTCATCCAACAGATATTCTCTAAATTATTGTTTCGATGATGGGGGTAGAAAGGGCTGTCTCTCACATCGCTCCAATATTTTCCGTAGGTTGTCACACCCTTCAGTATAGAAACGTTTCATTATAGGATAAAAGTGATCAGTCGGAATTTTTTTTATTGATTTGCAGTGAGGGGACAGCAAAAATAAATGCACCGCACAGCAGAACAGAGCCATTATTTTTCCATTAGTCAACGTTCTGTATGTACTATCTGTAGTGTATGTATTATATGCAGCCTGTGTGTTATATGTAGTGTATCATTTCTAGGCTGGCTACACATTTGTGGCGTACACTGGAGAAACATCTGTAGTAGGAGGGACATGGCGACTGCGTCTGATCGGTTCCCGAGAACTGGCCCAGCTGGCAGGAGAAGGACCAGCAAGCAACTTCTCAGTGAAGGAGTTCAAAGATTACTACTTACCTAACAAGAAGAACATTATCTGCAGGTCTGACCACATATACTTACATGCACAGGGCTGTCAAGTTCTGTATAAAATGCATTTGAATTTAAATTAATGACAGATTTTTTTTTCGTGAACCTGGACAGTAGACATTAGCAGAAGACTATAAAAAACAGTTTTAATAAAAACGTCACTTTGTTAACAAAATCCCAGAGACAATATGAATTTTATTTATTAAATAAATGTCTCTTAACAAAAACATCACATCACCGATTATACGTTTTAATTTGTTAAACAAGAACAACTGAGAAGAAAAAAAACATCCCTTGTGTGTGAGCTGTTACTGTAGGAACAATAACGTATTAGAAAGATAACGACATTAACGATATTAATAACGTATTATTAATATAAACCTATTAATGATGTTACAGCCAGAACTGCCGTCCGAGCTGTGCTGTTGACCAATCAGATTCGAGAATTCAAACAAGTGGCAATAGGCCCTAAGAGATATAATAAGAGATATAACACCTACGCTTAGCGATAACTAGGCTTCCGCACAATATGGTACATTTTCGATTCATAGAGCAATGAAGGCAAAGATTTGACGTTTGATGATCCCACTGCATCTGATATGGTATGATTTCGGTTAATTCAGGAAGGATGACGACAGAGAGAAAAATAGTGAATGGTGAAATTCATGCTGTTTTTATTCCTATAAACATGTTTTCGATGAGCTAGTGTGAGAAATGTATTACTACCCAGCTGTCTTTCTCTCAGGCATGCAGTTAAAGTCTCAGGTGATCACGTTGCCACGGTGCAATTCCAGACTTCAAAGGAGGATGTCTATATTAAACTCACCATCCTGGACCATGAGAGAGAGGTGGCCAGCAAGACAGGCCAAGGAAGCGTCGTCATCCCTGTGTACTGCTTTTCAGCCAGTGACGGTGTGTTAAATGGACATATGTTTGCACACACACACACACACGTATAAACATGAGATAAACATGAGATCTGTGATGGCGCATTGGAGACTGTGCTGTTTTACAGAGGTGCTGTGATTCCCCCTTTGCTCTTATAATAAGCTTCACTCTTCTGGGAAGCTTTCCACTAGATGTTGGAGCGTGGCTGTGGGGATTTGTGTTCATGCAGCTACAGGAGCATTAGTGAGGTCAGGCGCCGATGTTGGGATGTCGAGGAGGTCTGGGGTGCAGTCGGTGTTCAGTGGGGTTGAGGTCAGGGCTCTGTGCAGGACACTCGAGTTCTTCCACTCCAACCTTCACACACCATGTCTTCATGGAGCTCGCTTTGTGCACAGGGGCGTCGTCATGCTGGAACACGTTTGGGCCTCTTAGCTCCAGTGTTTGCTCTCTCCACTACATCTCCTTTGGATTTCTTATTAATAAGGCTGCAGGTGGTGAGTGTGGAATAAATGTACAGTATTTGCTCTTTTAATCTAGGAGCTAACAGCAAATCCGGACTTTTATCCCTTCTGTTTGAAAATGTAGAATTTTTTATTCTATTAAACACTACTGTAGCTGTGACATCAGTGTGCCAGAAAACATTAAGTTCTTTAAAGAAAAAAACACACGTCACCTTCAATATTAACACATTTAATATGCTTCAGGTTGGAGGTTTATGTTAATTAAAAAAAACAAAAAAACAATGTCATTGTGTGTGTGTGTGTGTGTGTGTGTGTGTGTGTGCCGGTGTTCCTTCCTTGCCCCTAGTTTTATGGGGAAAGACTCTAGATGCACTTCAAGCCTGACCACGATTCATTCATCTTAGTGACACATTAAATGAATTCATAAATAAATTATAGGCAACTTATAGGCCTCTTTAATACATTGTTATTCTTTTCAAAACTTTAGGTCTCCTCCGTTGACATCTTACCCAAACTGACAACCACTCTCTTAGTTTCTTAGCTACCGCCTGACACTGGCAGTCCCTGTGTATTTATAGAGTGTTTATCCATCTGTAAGTGTGTATGTGTGTATGTGCACCAGGTTCCTGCGGCAGTGCCGTGGAGAAGGCGGGGGTGAGTCAGTCTCAGGACGGCCCTGGCGGGGGTCACGAAGGACGCAGAGGAGCCTCTGAGTGCCAGCCTGCCCAAACGGTATCCATCAATACAGACAACTCCTGTTCATCCCTGTCACTGATAGAGTGCCTTGTGTGTGTGTGTGTGTGTGTGTGTGTGTAGAGCTCTGAGTTCAGTATGTTGTCTTCTGAATCTTTCAGTTTTTCTATGACAGCACATACATGGTTGTATTTTTATAACCCTGCCCCTATGTGTGTGTGTGTGTGTGTGTGTGTGTGTGTGTGTGTGTGTGTGTGTGTGTGTGTGTGTGTGTGTGTGTGTGTGTGTGTGTGTGTGTGTGTTTCAGCATCATAAATACATTCTTCAAGCAGAGGTGCTTTACAACAGCTGGCCTTTGGATGACTCACTGTCAGGATTCCTCCAAACCCTGAGAGATAGGGAGAGCGACGAGATGAGAGGTGAGCACAACAGCCAATCACGTCTACCCCAATCACACATCTGTTTAACCAATCCACCGCCTGTCATGAGATATGCGTTTTGACGTCTTTGCAGAGGTATAGGGATACACTGTGAATTTTAAACAAGGGGAAACAAGGCATAGGTGTACGCAATTACGGAAGGAACCAATCACATGAGGAGGGTAGAGCCAGGACCAAGACATAAACGAACCCGCAATCAAAAGTTGAGATGAGAAGTAGGAAGAGCGAGACTGTAAACGCCGCCATGCCTGCATCAGTCTACTCTTATTACCCAGTTTAGCCAATTGTCCGGGTTTTTATCTGGGCTTCACTATATTAAAACAGTATTTTATTAAACAGTACTACAAATTAGGACTTATTAAGTATCATTAAGCGTTCAGTGGTTGCTATAGCGTAATTGGTCATCAGAGAAAGATAAGCGATCAGCATCTCCCAAGGCGTTGCAGCTGCAATAAATTTGAACGAAGTGCTATGTGTTGATGCGCAGAGGGGAAAAAAAAAATGTTCACACACACTGCAGTGTTGTGAAATCCCTGATTTGGCATCGTTTAAAGAGTTGGTGAACTTGGTTTTTATATAAGAGACTTCACAATTTAGCTAATTCTCCCAAAACCTTGAAGATTACTGGAGAGTTATAAGTATTTACACAAGCTACATCATCCTAACTGGGATTAATAATAATGCAGGCCTGTTTGTTCATCTGGAATCCTGCAAGCCCGTGTACCGTAAAACAAAATCTAAGTCTAAAGGGCGTGCACGTTCATGTTTATTAACGCGTGCTGTCCCTGTTAAATAAGCACAATAAAGCAAGCTCTTCTGATTTAAATCTGGTTTCATGTTTTCTTATTAGCACAGAAGTAGGTCTCTTTGATTAGCGACAAGCAAAGTGATAATGAAACACAAATAAATTCAGCTGGAAATATGATTTTGGCGTGACCCGCGGCAGGTGGGATAAGGAATAATCGCCCCGCTGCTTTGCCACAAGCGTGCTGTGATTCGGAGGGGTAGACAGGAAGGGAAAAGCTAATTGAAATGGAAATACAAAGAACCATGGAAGTAGTGAGTGTGTTCTTGGCCTGGTGTCGATGTTCGGGGTGAAAGGGATGAAAGGTTTTAGATTTACATGAGTGTATGAACATCATAGGAGTAAGCTCATTAGAATACATTTGTTTTCTGCGCTCTTGCTCCTCATTGTGCTGCAGGTTTCATCCTGGTCATATGTTAATCTGCTGCTGTCCCACCTGACGCATCGACACTGAGGACAGTCCAGTTACTTTTCTATTACAGCAGCTCTGACGGTAGTTTCAACTGCAAGACCAGGCACATGTTCATATCAGTGCACTCGTTCTAACACATTATCATTTCTTTGATATTCGTAACAACTAATTCACAGGGACTTTCTTGTGGAAAACCTACGGAGCTTGGAAACTAACAAAATTATTTGAAGTAATTAATTTCATATATTTGAATTCTCAACACACAATTTTTTTCTTTTTTCCCGTGGTGTATATAGTACATTATTTCTACTGTTCTTTGTTTTGAACTTGCAAGGGGTAAGAAATTATTGATTAGCTGCTGGGTTGTTTGATTAGGGTTGAGTTTACTCAAGGGTCATGTCCAAGATGGTGGAGTCTAATCACAGCTGGTGTGACTAGGAGCCTAGTCATTCATTTTGACCTATCCATAATACCTGCGTACACACATGCCTGGATTTGCCGTGTGTGTGTGTGTGTGTGTGTGTGTGTGTGTGTGTGTGTGTGTGTGTTCAGGTCAGTAAGTACATATTGGAGAGCTTGCTGCATGTGTCTCCAATTTTGTTTCCCAGGAAGCCTGTGGAAATGGGTCAATGGGAAGTCAAATGAAGTTGGTTCTTGGCCTCCAGTGCCATGGGAGATATTTCTGGAGGAGAAAGAATTGAATTAACCCACTTTAAGTGTGTCCCATCAAAGCAGGAGCAGGGTTACATGGCCCTATAGACTCTAAACACACACCAATCAGAGGTGGCCTAAAGACACATCTGCCCAGTTTAGTCTAACCTATCACAGCCTAGACTGGTCTTCCAGAGCCGTCCCTATAGCCTCACGTACCTCTCCTCTACATACACCTCATTTTCCCTCGCTTTCTTCCTTCTTCTCAAGCCAAGCTACTTGATACCAATGCCACATAACAGTTACCTTAAGTGACCTTTTTTTTTTTTTTTTTTTTTTGCATTCACAGTTCACGCTACTTTAACCATCTAACACTGAGACATTGCAGTGTCTGGACTTATGGAATAGCAATGACTTTCACATTAATTACCATCTGATTAGTGCTTAGTTACATATAAATATCGCAAACCCAACAAATCGCCACCTTAAAATGTCCAGTTGATGTTTTGGCGCAGTAGCATGGCTACCTTGGATCCTTAAAAAAAAAAAGTCTTTGAAACATTTTAAAATAGGTTTTTAAAATTCAAGCACTTAGCATGTCTTAAATGTGTTGTTTTATTACGTTTTCTATGCACTTACGTAGCACTGGGTGATGTAACGTTTCACACCTTTTGTCACCCACTTGTTGGAAGAGGAGGCGAGAAGAAAATGGAGAAGTGCAAATTCAACAAAAGCGATTGTTTTGAGGCTAGATGCAAAATGTGTTGAGACGTTTCAGCTCGGAGATTGAGCGGAGATGATTCTCACATGAAGGCTGAGACGCACCAGCGTTATGCGAGCGGTCAAGCCTGGTAGGAGCCAGTTGAGCGATATCATAAGTTCTAAAGACATTTAATGCTTTTCTTGCACATAGTGAATAAAAGGCATGGCCATGTGTGTCGTACATGAGGTGTTCCAGAAAATCGCTAGAGCTCAAGTCTGATATCCTCCTTAGCTACACCCGATCCACCCCTCCTTAGCTACACGCGATCCACCCCTCCTTAGCTACACGCGATCCACCCCTCCTTAGCTACACCCGATCCACCCCTCCTTAGCTACACCTGAAACACCCCCACCCCCCACCCCGGCTAGACCCGGTCCACCCCTCCTTAGCTACACCCAATCCACCCCTTAGCTACGCCTGATCCACCCCCCCCTTAGCTACACCCGATCCACCCCCATTGCTACACCTACAACAGCGATCAGTCAAAGATGAGATGTTGCTGATAATCAAGTTGCTAAGCAGCCTTTCCTCTTCTACACTTAGAATTCTTTAACATTTCTCAGTAACGTTGTTGAGGTAAGCGGGGCGTCTTTCCACGGCATTGGAATAAAATCTAAATGTGTATTTCTTCGTTTTCACTTTTGAGGGACTGTGTAAAGGAGTAAGAACATAAGGGAGAAAATGTCAAATTTGACCAGTCGAAGGCTTTTCGCAGGCCAGCGCACATATCTGAATTTTTTTGGGGCTTGTTCTGGTGTCAACGTGATGTAATTTTTTTTTTTTAAATTTGACCAGATCTTAATTTGATTTTAAAAACAATGCAGCAGCCCTGTGTAGTCTCAGATGATGGTTATTTCTGATGAGTGGATGGAGGATAAGACTTCAGATTAGATCAGAACCTGCTGTCATTCAGTCCTTATGGATGCCATGTAAACTTGTCAACCTGTCCAGTGGGATGACGGGTATCTAAGAAGACCAAAGGGAACGAAGAGTCATAGAGAGTTTGTTTAGGAAGAGGGAAGGGGTGGGGGGGTTAAAAGCAGGCTCTGAGTGGAGCAACACTGCCCTCTAGCATGCGCTCCAGAGCACAAAAAAGTCTTAACAGATGGCAGGTTTGATATTCGAGCACTATATAAAATTGTATAGCATATAGATTTTTTCAGGTGCATCTTGCTATCTTCGATATTAAACATAATGCTGCTAAAAATGTTTCCATGTAACGTGCAGTGTTCAGACATCTGATCGAGGATACACCTGCAAACGTGGAACGACCGAGCAGCGAGGCACAGAAACTGTCCACATCCAAAGCCACCAAGACCAAAGAGAAGGAAAAAGAGAAAGACAAACCTACAACCAAGGCAGGTTCCAAGATGGAACAAATCTGTGTGTGTGTGTGTGTGTGTGTGTGTGTGTGTGTGTGTTTGAGTCTGTGCAAAAATGCCAAAACCATTGCAACTTGGTTTACAGCAAGAGACACAATGCAAAAACATATCTTGGAGGACATTGTCACATTAATTTACTTCTCTAGATACATTCGGAGCTGCCCAGAGACGTGCGATCTACCACTGAGATAGTCTTCTGTAGTGGGAGGTAGTTGTTCTTTGAATAGGGTTTCATATATGAGTTTTATTTTTAACAGATCATGTGATTATAGAGTGTCTTCAGACGATGAGTCATCCTGCGCTTCGGATATTATTATGATTCAGGGCTTAGTATATTTAAAAAAAAAAAAAAAAGAACATGATGATATTTTCCATGTTCCTTTGCAGATGCATTGTGAGGGTGTGTAGAAGGTGTGTAGACTGTACACATGTGTGAGGGTGTCTGTGTCTGTTGGTGTAGAGTTTGGATGAGAGTAAGCCCCACTGGACGCTGCGTGTGGTCAGCGAGCAGTCAGAGGTGGAGCAGATTGAGGTAAAAAAGGACACAGAGAGACTGGAGCAAATTAAGGCAACGAAGCTGGCCTGGGAAGCTGCAGAGCCTGGCAGGGCAGCTAAGGTCTGTGGACACGCACACACACACACACACACACACACACGCATGCATGCAAATGCATACATATACACAAACACCTAATGCATGCAGACATACATACAGGATATGCACACACATACTGTATTTACAAATGTGTACTAGTGTGCTGTGTGTGCTCTTTGGTGGTACATTGTTGTCGGCGTGCAGGCTTTCCACACCCGTCAGCAGTACCTGAAAAACCTGAGGACGCTCGGAGAAGACTACACATTGGACCTCACACCTTTCATCAGGTACACACACCTTTCATGGTCACAGGAAGTTCCAAAGACTTCCTGTGGAATTCTAGATTCTCTTGGTGCTCCCTAGCAACACAAAGAACGGCTTCCGTGCCAGCGAAAAGGAGTGAAATCTATTAAACACGGCACGCGGACAGTCGTTTTTGTCAAGCCGTGGATGGAGTGCATGGTGGAGCTCTCAGAGCTCTCATTACGCTGGTGCATGTGTGTGTTACCAGTGCGTTGGCATCCAACAAATGCGTGTAGAGTTTCTCAGTCGATGCTGAAAATGCTACGGCTGTAAAAAGTGAAAGCTTGGAACTGTCAGCCTGGTGAAACCGTGAGTTTACTGGTTGCCTCTCTCTCTCTCTCTCTCTCTCTCTCTCTCTCTTCCTCTGTGTGTAGGAGGACCGGCAGGCCAGAGCGTCTAAAGGATGCAGTGATGGAGGAGGAACAGCAGAGGGAGCGATTGGAGAAGATCCAGAGCTTTCGGCTGTATCGAGAGACCGTGCTGGACCGCCGCAGGCAGGAGCAAGAGCAGCGCAAGCAGCTGATAAGGGAGCAACGAGAGCTGTTTGAAAGAATTCAGGTCCGACATTGTAAACCAATTTGCCGTAACCTCATAACAACATGTTATCTGTCAAGTTATATCACGTAAATAATTCCTGCAGTGAAATTTTTAACTGCAAGTTCCTGAGCTGTGCAAACACATTATGCACATCATAAATAAATAAATAAATGAATGAATAAATAGTGGAAAGTAGCTCCTCCTGAAATGCTTTACAGGTCAGCATTATGGATGACGTGTGGCAAAACATGTTCCCTATTATAACACGAACCCTGTCACGTTGACAGATATAATAACATGAACATGAATTTAGCTGTACATCTGTACGCATTTCTTTTTAGACAGTTGTTAGCAAAGGGTTAATACAGAAGTTTAATACCTCGCTGATTGTCGTAGGAGGAGAAAGCTGAGCTGCTCCGGAAGTTTGATCAGACTCGAGAGGTTATTCGAATCTGGAAGCTGGGGAAGCAGTCTCAAAAGAGAGGAGTCTAAAAAAGAGAGAAGAGGAGTCTGCGAAGAGAGAAGAGGAGTCTGCGAAGAGAGAAGGAGGTTCTGTTCACTGAACCTTTAAAACAGAAACAAAACACTGAGAAGAACGCAATAAATATACATGCTGTGACATATACAAAATACAAACCCACAACAAGAACCAAAACATATCTTGGAGGACTTCCTCACATTAAGTTACTTCTTTAGATGCATATGGAGCTGCTCAGAGACGTGTGATCTACCACTGAGATGTTCTTCTGTAGTGGGAGGTGGTTGTTCATTTGAACAGGATTTAATATGAGTTTTATTTTTAACAGACCGTGTGATTACAGAGTGTCTTCAGACGATGAGTCACCCTGTGCTTCGGATATTATTATGATTCATGGCTTAATATTAAAAAAAAAAAAAAAAAAGAAAAACAAGCAAACTTGAGGACGACATTTCCATCATTGACTTTGCATGTGCATTGTGAGAGTGCGTTTAGATTGTCGTGCGCGTCTGTGCATGCAGTAAGATGTGTGTTTGTTGTGTGCAGCTGTGCATGCCTGTAGTAGTGTGTGTGTGTGTGTGTGTACGCGCGTGTGGGGGCGTGGCTGCATGATTGTGATGTAGGAACTGTAGGAACTAAGTTAACTGTTGTAAGTGGGTAAAGCTGAGCTTAGGTTTAATCAGGCTTGAGAGGCTTTCCCATTCCAGCAGCTGGAGTCTCGGAAGAGAGAGGAGATGATAGTGTGTAATCAAAGAGCTTTTAATTATTATTATATTATTTGTGTAAGAAGAGAGGATTTTTAAAAAAAAAAAAAAAAAGATGGAATGCCAGTCTAGAAGATACAGCTTCCTTGTCTAGCCAAGCAGCTCATAATGCAGGCAATAAATAATATTTATAATTCTAATATTGTATAATATTAAAATTATAAGGCTGCCCTACCATAGAAATCTTAAATCTTGAATCTCACGAGCCATTTGACCCAATACCGTATTCACTTTTTGTTTTTTCTTATTAAAGATGAATTCAAGAATGAGGTAGAGTCTGATATAAAGGCAAACGAATCAAGTGTTGCAAAAACAGTTGAAATAGAGGTTAAGAGGTTGGAAACACATAAAAGTAGGTTATCCATCTAAAAGGACAACTTCCGCTCTACACCATTCCTCTATAGAAGAGGTTCAGTGGCCAGCACAAAAAAAGAAATGACTCAAGGGACATCTCTGCGGAGTAGACTGATGAAGGGGGAAATAGTCGGAACAGGTATTATTTGTCTTTGCTGCAGCTAAGGGTGAAGCGTGCAGTAGCTTAACCCATAAAATAAGACCAAATTTCCCTGAAGTATAGAAAAGATTTTCCTATTCTACTGCCTTAGGACTAGTATTGCTAGCACCGTTCCTTGGCACAAAGCAAGCAATCTGATTAAAAGTTTGAATTCAACATGTAATAAACTAACTGGGTGATATAACGAACAAATGAGAGGATCCTTGGTCTTTCTTCAGAATGAGACAAATCAAGGCCTGATTTAGAGTTGGCAGACGAAGACAGGATTCAATAGACTGATTAGAAGAGGATGTGCAATTTATCAAAAAGCTTGCCCTTTTGCACTTTTTGAGACCAGGACGGTTGCCACTTTGCGCAGATTTGGCAGCAAGGGAAAGTTACTTAATGTGATATTTACAGCCTCATCTCAATTCTTAGGCAAATCTGGATCTAGCATAGGAGTTTCAAGAGCGTGAAAAAAAAAAAAAAAACCTGTCAAAGTCATTAATGTCAGCGTTTAATCCAGACATACGGTATATATAATATTCTGTACGTTATGTACGTATGTTAATATTATGATGAATCTTTAAACAGTACCTGTAGTTCCAGACGATGTTCAAATTTGGGAAAATTGTATAAAATGAAGTAGATTTAGTGTCGCTGGTGTGCGAGAAATTTACTGACCTGATCGCTGTGTTCATAATACTGAGATCTAGGCTTAAGTAATAACTCGACTTAGCAGCCTGCTCTAATACGAACAAGTAAAATTCTGTTTCTAAAAGGTGACGTTGCTTATAAATACATGTTAAAGGAGAAGCAATGTTCTTACGTTTTTTTTTTTTTTTGCTTTTTCATAAGCTTTCAAGATCTACTCCAGCACTGGATCAACTAAGTTAAGATCGCCTCCTAAAATAAGGGAATATGAGGATATATTGAGAACATTCAGGAAGCGCGGACTAAAAAAAAATCTATCATCGTCCCAACTTGGAGCATTTACATTTACTGAGTGTGTAGTGTGTTATACAATTTTCCAGTAAGAATTATACAGTATATACTGTATAGCACTGGGATCGCAAACCACTTTAGAGCATTAGAGCTGCCATCCCTCCGGCTCTGAGGAATAACAAGCTTGGGCAACCCAAGTAGCTTGGGCTACTTATAACTTTGAGTGTTCTGTTTCTTGGAGAAAACCAATCGAGCACCAAGACGTTGAAGGTGATGAAAGATCTTCCACTTCAGGCATGGCAGGCCCAGAGACTGGCGCGATATTCTGGCCTAGTTTCGTGCCTCCGTTCTTACTGCGAGTAGATAACATTGTGACAAACTAACATGATGGACAGGTTCTTAAGCATGTCGTGTGAAATATGCATCCGAAATGGTGCACATGAGCGTTAAAAAGGACTGCAGGAAAGCATATTTAATCCAAAATCTCTCCACACTTTTAGGGATAATTATCCTTGTGCCCAAAACTCTTATATTTGAAGGCAGTTGTGTGTATTGTGGTTTGTAAGGACAGAGTGACGGGAGAAAAAAAAAAAACACTACGAAAGCTTCTTTTGGTCAGAAAGCTGTGTTTCCCAGTGATAATGCTTTATTCTAGAAACTTAAAATATCAGTGTAATAATTTAAGCATTTGAGCACCTGTTGTTTTTGTCTGATTTCTCTCTTAAATCAGACCACAGAGCACCTTCAAGCTGTCCGATCAAATGCAAAATATAAGAAAACACCGTGCATCCTAACAGTCAAAGAATTCTTTCAAGCAGCATGTAACCACTTCCAATGGTGCCACCTACTGGCGAAGAACACTGGACAACAAAGGTCTTGCTTCTTGACCACAGTGTCGTAATGGAAAGTGTTCTTAATGTGTCTGTGTACGTTGTGCTAAGAGTCTGATTGTACAGTATTAAGAAGGACTGGAAATGCTGTAAGTGTCTGGTTCCAGGACAGAAAAGTGAAACACCTGTCAAATCCAACAAAGATATTTTTGCCTCCTCTTCATATAAAACTCGAGTTGATGAAAAGGTTTGTGAAAGCAGTGAGCAAGGAAGGTGAAGGATTTCAATTCATGAGATTGAGGCTTCTCAAAATAACTGATGCCAAGCTGAAGGACGGAAATCAAACATGTCATCAGTGACGGGTTGTGCAATGTGTTTAGCACGTGATCGCGTTTATCATGTGATAATAAATCTGAGCTCTGTCATGATCGCTAAAAATTCAGAGGAAGCAACACGCGTACAAAATTGTTGTGCAGTCAGTCTAGCTTGAACACCTCCGTAGCCAGCAGTTCTCAGTGATTCGTGTTTGTTATTTGATCACCTTGTGAACATTGTGTGACTATTTCGGATTGTGTTCTCTGCAGCAAAAAAGGTGTCGCTGCACTAGTGGGGGTGTGTTACATGTCACTGCAATCACCATGCTCCAGGCAGCCCGTAAATATAGTCCACATGTCTTTTCCTTTATTTACTGTAATGTGATGCAATTTAGATGCGTTATGAGAAATTGCACTTGCATCCCACTCTTGAGTCATCAAGGAGTGTTTTAAGCCTCTGATTACTGGGCTGCCTGTAAGCAATAAAATGTTCTCATGTTCAAAGCTTTGTTTTTTTTTTACCCCATTACATCAGGAAGTGAGAACATTTACTTGCATCCACTCTTAAAATGTGAAATGTGTCTGACATTTTAGTTGGACTTGTTTTAACTATGACAGTGAGGAGTGAGTCATTTGAAAAGGTGTGCTCAGGAGAGAGCTCTGAAATGGTTTAAGGTTTTGTGTGTGTGTGTGTGTGTGTGTGTGTGTGTGTGTGTGTGTGTGAAAGCAGTCTGTCAACCTTATGAGAGATTTAATCGGCTAAGCTGTGCTCAGGACGCACAGCTGACACGTGTCGTTTCTGTTGGAACGCTCGCCCTGACCCTTAACACATCACGTCTTGGCTAATGATGTAGCGTGGCTCTGGTAGAGAGGACGTCATCGTTGCAAACATTGCGTCACTGGTTGTCACGGACACACGCTATAGGAGAGGGAGAGAGAGAATAGATTTAATTGCAGCTGCATCATGCCTGGGCAGTTATTCATTTCATTCATTCATCCTTTCATCAATTTCCTCGCTTGTTTACATGCGCTTGCCTCTGTTACAAACAGAATGGCCCTACACCTGCCACCTGCCTGGACAACAATGCAACCTCAGCGTTTATATGTGTGTGTGTGTGTGTGTGTGTGTGTGTGTGTGTGTGTGTGTGTGTGTGTGTGTGTGTGTGTGTGTGTGTGTGTGTGTGTGTGATGTCATGTGTCGTACAAGGCTATTTATTAACAGCAATCAGGAGTCATTGCTTATTTCTTGTTAATTGTTGTTGGATAGGATTTTAGCCTACGTTAACTATTTTCTTAGTCGGCTAGCTTTAAAGCCGCAGTGCAGAGCTTTTTGATCTGTACTGTGTAGTGTTTTTTTTTAAAACTAAAACCACTCTACGATGCAGCGGCCGTTACACACCTTCATCCAAAATCGAGCCTTGTCTAAAGCGACGCCAACACATCTTGGAGAGACATCAGATTTACCACCTGAACTTACTAATCCATCGCAGCAGGGTTGAAAAAAAAGATGCCTCCTCTCACCTCTCGACTATCTTGTCAGCGTAATGCCATGATGGAAAGCAGAATGACAGTCCCTCATCCGCTGCTCCAGAGGCATACAACACCTCCATCCCATCTTCTATATCAGCACCCCGATCTGAGGATTCCTGGACTCCACATCTCACCAGATCCACCTCGATGCTCTAGAGCGGAGAATACGAAGCCAATCAAGCTAGATGTCCAGGCAAACCCCCAGTCCCACGAGCATAACTGTATTTCCATGAAAATGACTGCCACTACAAGGGCATGAAGTCCCCAATGTACAGTTCACACACTTGTTATGGGAGAATCTATCATATTTTAATATGACGGAATGAATCCCAAGATTTTAGGTTCATGCAAACTTTCCGCTAATATCTCTTACAGTCTTCACCAAGCTACAGTACTAGCAGATGACTAGAGAAACCAAAACAAAAAACAAAAATATCATATCACACTTCTCATAGGCATCTCACTATATATTTCATGTAATTATGACTAAATAAGCACGAGCATTGGGAAGAACATCACAGTTACACAGACAGCAATAAGTACACCGTATTAGCTGAAGCTTTATCTTCCAAACACGCAAAGCAATTACGATCAAAAGAGAGAGTAGGGAGATAAAGGAAAAACAATCTAGGCTGCAGATTACTTTAATATTTGTGCTGATCTGCCACGTTAAATTCCTGTGTACTTGTGTATTCGGTGAATAAAGTGATTCTGCTTCTAATATGCTACAAGAAAAAACACTCCACTTTAGCATGCGCCTGGTGTAAAGAAGGACATTTTCCACTCAGAATACAGTAAAATAGAATAGATTAGTGTTTTATCATGGCACCACAAACTAAACTTTTACACATTTATAAAATACTTTACTTCCTATCAAGAATGCAGACAAAAAGAAGCAGTGACAGGAAGTGAGAGGCTGCGACAAACAGTGGTGATCAGTGATTGGTCATTGGGAAACAGTGGTGATCAGTGATTGGTCATTGGGAAACAGTGGTGAGCAGTGATTGGTCATTGGGAAACAGTGGTGAGCAGTGATTGGTCATTGGGAAACAGTGGTGATCAGTGATTGGTCATTGGGAAACAGTGGTGATCAGTGATTGGTCATTGGGAAACAGTGGTGAGCAGTGATTGGTCATTGGGAAATCCCTAACCCAGAGTAGTTTTCCCTAAAAATGTACACGGCTTAACAGTGTAGTTTGTTCACATTTCTTACCTCATCATCGTTTTTTTCTTTTTCGACTGCTGGCACATTTTAAAAATGCAGCAGTGCTGACACTAACTGTGTGGCGCAGTATTGTGCTCCGTTTACCCTTGCCACGGGAATCGGTGGAGCGTGTGATATTTGAATCAACACAGTTGACTGACATGGCGATCCATAAAGCACAGCTTAGAAGTAGTCACTTTTCTGCAGCCAGCTGAAAAAGTCTCACCTTCCTTACTGCAACCTAGCATTCATTCACCTGTTACTTTATATTTTACAGGCGTAAAGTGTAAACGCTATGGGTGCAACGATGCATCATGACACAATGCATTGCGATGCAAAAAAGTTCATTGTGGAAATCAGCATTCTATTAATTATACATCTAATGCAATTGCACTGTTTGAACACCAGAAGTCCCAATCTGCACAACTCATAGAGAGCACGCTGGTCACATGATCACATTCTGTGTCAGAGCTTGGAAAGTGACCGATAGATCTGGACCACAATGACCATTATAGGTTATATGGTTACACAACCACATTATAACAGTTAAAAGAGCTCTACGGTAGCTTTCAAACAACTCCAAACCCACATCACTGTAATCTAGAGTGCCAAAGAAAAAGGTCACTGAAGTCAGGCATTTTAGCCGATTTTGGAGCTCTATTCCCAGTTAAAGTGATGCTGCTATGGAGCCCATTATGTTTCAATCAATCCTTTTTCCCGGGGTCAGAGTCTTTGTTTATTCAGTCCAATTTTGGGGAGAATTTATACATTTATTTGTTTATTTTTAAGATATGGTGAACCTGTAGTACATTTTGTTTACAATATTAAACCTCTGTTCATGGCCATTTTAGATTTATTTAGTGTTACTTTGCTTTCCTAGTGTCTGCAGCCTCCTGTGTTCTTGCTAGTAGTGATTGAGTTTGACAGGAAAACTGTGTGCTGTGACCTTGTAGTAGTGTGTGTGTGTGTGTGTGTGTGTGTGTGTTTGTTTGTTTGTTTGTTCCTCAGACACCGCAGGACAGCAACAGACTGTCACTCCTAACAGACTGACTGATTGACAGCTGTCCTTTGTGATGATCAAACACAGTGAAGACGCATGTGCCAAGGCCTAGTGTGTTTAAGGCCATATTATGCATTCTGATTTTCTTTTTACACTTCAGTCATAGAACTTAATACACAATAAGAAACACACTTCTTATCAGCTAATACAATAAAGATACAATATAAAAATCAACTGACTCTCGAATTACACCATCAAGCACTCATGAGTAGATCTCCAGTACATCTTACACACTGGTGTATGCAAAAGTACTATTAGATTGTTACACTTCAGTGCAGACTGTAGCTCATGTAGACTTGATTGTGTCTCATGGAGTCTAATGTAAAGGCTATGACCAAAAATGCTTACAACGAGGCTGTTCTTGAAGGTCACATGAGGCCGGCTGAGGTTCTTTGTCTTCTTGGTTCCTATTAGAGTTATGGCTGACCTCTAAGACCTCTCCTCTGCCCCTCCGCCATATATATATATATCCTGGGCAAAAATATTGCTATCCATGTGCACACATAGAACGCTACATTCTTCATGCTATGTTAATTAAATACATTGTTGGAGGTCTGCATTATAAACACTATTTTAAAAGTGTCATGAAAAAAGCGGTATCTCTCTACAGTGTTACACCAAATGCATATGGCTAAAAGTATGTGTACCCCTGACCATCACTCTGAGATGTGGTTCTTCATCAAACT
The DNA here is from genome assembly GCA_022985145.1 of Pangasius djambal. Classification (NCBI taxonomy): domain Eukaryota; kingdom Metazoa; phylum Chordata; class Actinopteri; order Siluriformes; family Pangasiidae; genus Pangasius; species Pangasius djambal. The sequence continues at coordinate 8,423,752 of CM041004.1, forward strand.
GTTACCACAAAGTTGGAGAGACACAGTTGTATAGAGCGTCTCTGTGTGCTGTAGAATTACAGTTTCCCTTCACTGGAACTCAGAGGCCCAAACCTGTTCCAGCATGACGACGCCCTTGTGCACAAAGCGAGCTCCATGAAGACATGGTGTGTGAAGGTTGGAGTGGAAGAACTCGAGTGTCCTGCACAGAGCCCTGACCTCAACCCCACTGAACACCTTTGGGATGAACTGGAACTGGAGACTCCTTACCCAACATCAGCGCCTGACCTCACTAATGCTCTTGTAGCTGAATGAACACAGATCCCCACAGCCACGCTCCAACATCTAGTGGAAAGCCTTCGCAGAAGAGTGGAGCTCATTATAACAGCAAACACAGGGGAATAAATCTGGAATGAGACGTTCAACAAGGACATATGGGTGTGACTGTTAAGTGTCCACAAACATTTGGGCATCAAGTGAAAAACAAACATAAAATGCTGTAAAGAAAAAACTTCAGGTTGTTGCCTGTCATGTTACCTGTCAGTTCAGGTGTTTTAGTCTTGGCATATGATTTGGTGTAGGAAGTCACATAAACTGCAGCCTTTATTTAAATACATAAAAGAGTCAAAAGGTTTCCTTTAGATTTAGGTATAAGTCAAATGTGTGTGTGTGTGTGTGCGTGTGTGTGTGTGTGCTCCACAGAGATCATGTTTGCCTGAGAGTGCAGGAATAAAGGAATAGAATCAAGCAATAGGCATCTTTTTTGGTTTGTTTTACGGGTTTGAATGCAGTGTGTGCAGTTGAGCAGTGTGTGCAGTTGAGCAGTGTGTGCACGTACGTGTGTGGGTGAGACGATGTTCTTTAAAGGCCATGGGTCTTTCTCTCTCCCTTGTAGGATTAGCAGTGGATTCATTCGAACAACACCCCTCAACATAATACCCTCATTGTTAAACTCACTTTATACTGGTCGCCCAAATTATCTCCCAGGTTTCAATCAAAGACCACAAATTTGCATATTCAATTATGCTCTTTTGAATTATTCATTCTTCACTGGAGGTCATCGCAACACAATTGCGACATAGCACGTCTTGCAGCGGTCTCATAAAAAAGAAGCGGCGTGGCTGTTTAATCTCCACCTGCATAAAAAGCTGCTTGGTTAACGCGAAACAGGAAGGGCTCCGATTAAGATTTGACAGGCTGTTTATGATATTTTGCTGTGCTCTTCCTCTGTGGTGATGCTTGCTGAAAGTGATCATTCAGCCCTCTTTACACTTATATTATTTATATAATACTTAAATCTCTCTCTCTAAAAAAAAAAAAAAAAAAAAGCATGTTAAATGGACTTGAATAGTGGCACAAATTGTAAACGATAATATTTATGTATGTTATATGTATGGCCTTTCTTGGTAGCTCATAATCATTCATACTTATGCACTTCAAATAATAACTACTATCTGTGACTGATGTACTAACCGGCAAAGTTATGCAAAGGAGGACATTTCCATCCCTGAGTGAGAATGATGTGAGTGAGTGAGTGAGGATCTGTTAGATCCTGGTGTTAGTGCGCATGTGACTGCATGTTGTGGATACAGCGCATGAAGCAGGACATGCTTTGCTATGGTTACGCTGCATTGAACTTTGGCCCCCTTGTGGGGAACAATTCAGACCGCCATCAATAGACAGGTCGCATTGAAGCCGGCTCAAGGCAACCTATACACCCGGGATACTCCAAGCTGAATACTTTCAAAAAGCCCAGAATAGGAAGAGAGTGTAACAATGGAGAAACAATACATTAAATCACTGATGTCGGTGTCTGCAGCGGTGTTCACAGGCAGGAGTGTGTGTATGTGTGCTTGTGAGTGCGTGGGTGTGTGTGTGTGTGTGTGTGTGCGTGAGAGATTGGTCAGTGCCACGTACGTAAATGAAGAGGGCCTTACCTTATAAGGGTCTCTCTACCTCTCCATGCTCCTGATAAACGAAACGAAAGCGGTAATTATTGACAGCATAGTGTGTGGGGAATCACAGTACCCAAATTTAACCTTACAACGACTAATTACCGAATAAAGCTGGGATCTGCCTCTCCGCATCTTTTTCAGTGAAGCCTCAGTTTGACTAAAACAGGCTGTCAAATAATACAATAACATCAGTAACAGGGTTTTCCACATTTATAACCAGTCTTTTCTAAATTTCAGTATGAACAGATTAAGTAAAAACACCACCCAGTATAGGTAAGAACATTTGATCATTTATTTCTTGCAGTAGCAGTATGACACAGGATTTAAAATTAAGTAAAAATCTCTGCATACTGAGTAAACTGACAGAGGGACTGAGCCGGTGTTGGTGCCTCTTGACTCCAGGGTCTAGGGTTCGATTGATTCTGAGCTCCAGTTACTGTGTATGTGGAGTTTCGCATTTTCACCCTGCACCTGCAGGTTTTCCGCAAACTGCCCCTGTTTCTTCCAAACACCCCAAGAACAGATCAGTATGCAGACTGGCTAGATCACACCTGTATGAGCTTGCTGGACATCCCAGTCCAAAACCATGGGCATTAATATAGCGTTGGCCCCCCTCTGCAGCTGTAACAGCTGTAACAGCTGTAACAGCTTCCACGCTTCTGGGAAGACTTTCTACAAGGTTTTGGAGTGTGTGTCTGGGAATGTGTGGCCATTCCGTCAAAAGAGCATTCGTGAGATTGGGCACTGATGTGTCGGGCGAGAAGGCCTGGCTCTCAACTGATGTTCCAATTCATCCCAAAGGTGTTCGATGGGGTTGGAGTCAGGGCTCTGTGAAGGCCACTGGAGTTCCTCCACACCAAACCCGTCAAACCACCATGTCTTTATGGACCTCGCTTTGTGCACAGGGGCATTGTCATGCCCTTCCCCAAACGGGTGCCATAAAGTATACAATTGTCTAAAACGTCTGCAATTTCCTGGAACTAAGGGGTGCAAACCCTGAAAAACGGCCCCAGGCTATTACCCGTCCTCCACCACACTTTACTGTTGGCACTCTGCATTCCGGTAGGTGGCGTTCTCCTGGCAGCCGCCAAACCCAGATTCATCCATCAGAATGCCAGAGAGTGGAGCGTGATTTATCACTCCGGAGAACACGAGTCCACTGCTCTAGAGTCCAGTCTTGGTGCTTTACGCCACTCCAGCCAACACTTGGTTTTGCGCATAGGCTTATGAGCGGCTGCTCGGCCATGGAACCCATGAAATTCATGAAGCTCCTGATGCACAGTCCTTGCGCTGATGTTGCTTCCAGACGCAGTTTTGCACTCTGTAGTGAGTGATGCAAAAGAGGATAGGTGATTTTAATGCATTCCGCGCATCGCTACAAGTCATGAGCACCTAATAAAGGCATCTGAAGCTCTGTAAAGATAAGGGCGATGATGTGCTGATTTTGATTACAGATAGTTGAGGTGAAGATGCTCGATAGAGCACCCTCTCCCCCGCCTGTTCGCCGCGCCACGTTGCGTGTCACGTGACGCTGAGCGCTCACTCAAATCTCCGCGACAGGCGCCACTCGAGCGCGCATCATCACTCGCAGTAACCGGCGGCGGTGGCGGCGGCGGCACGAGCTTTCCTCCCCT